>JAVXUP010003360.1:0-72943 GCA_033070095.1 Escallonia herrerae | reverse complement strand
CAACCCTCAATGAATAAACGAGTTTCAGCCTTCGTCGAGTCTTGAAAAGGTTACGTCCTAGATACGGATCATTAGCATCTACGGGGGTGCTGGAGTCGGACACGAAATCAGACATTGTGAAAAAGACCTATGTAGAAATAGAATACGCTTATTATCTAAAATTATCTTGACGATTAACTGATTTAGGATACCATATACATAATCTCAAAAGTGTTTCCACATTTTGCTAATTATATATTTACTGAACATAACAAATTAAAATTACTAAGACAAACGGGAGCAAGATCATAAACTCACCTTGTCTTGAGCGATGCTGAACCAAGTGTGTTACTCGAAGAAGTTTGAAGGGGCTGAAAATGGAAGCAAGTGAATTTGAAAGCCCGCAAAAATTTTGCCGAAGAGGCGAGAATTAGGGAGACTTTCTAGGCGACCGATGGACAGTTCCGGGGCTCACGCCCGAGACTTATAGGGCGACCGAGAGGGACAGGTCCTGAACATGAGTCAGCCGGAGAGATCGTCCGCCAACGCTCGCGGACGCCTTTTCGGACACATGCTCAGGAACAGAAGGCGTCCGCGAGACAGTCTCGCGGACATGGGAGGAGGGCAAAAAGGTAAAAATCCCGTCCGCGAGACAGTATGGCGGACGAGGATCAAGTCAGCGGACCGTCCATCTTTCAGGATGGACGGTCAGATCGCGCTAGCAAAATACCCCATTTTGCTATATATATATATATATATCATATCCTATATATATATATATAGGGAGCTGATCCATTGATAGCGCTAGCAAATGGAGTTAAGTTGCTAGCGCGATCTGACCGTCCATCCTGAAAGATGGACGGTCCAGATCGCGCCTTTTTCCAAAACTGACCCCGTCCGCCATACTGTCTCGCGGACGGGAGTTTTACCTTTTTGCCCTCCTCCCATGTCCGCGAGACTGTCTCGCGGACGCCTTTCTGTTCCTGACATGTGTCAGGAAAAAGGCGTCCGCCATACTGTATGGCGGACGATCTCTAGGCTGACACATGTCAGGGCCTGTCCTCTCGGTCGCCTATAAAGTCTCGGGCGTGAGCCCCGAGAACTGTCCCCTGGTCGCCTAGAAAGTCTCCCTAATTCTCGGCTCTTTCAGCAAAATTTTTGCGGGCTTTCAGATTCACTTGCTTCCATTTTCAGCACCCTTCAAGCTTTTCTTGGAGTAACACACTTGGTTCAAGCATCACTCAAGCAAGGTAAAGTTTGTGATCTTGCTAC
The DNA here is from genome assembly GCA_033070095.1 of Escallonia herrerae. Lineage (NCBI taxonomy): Eukaryota > Viridiplantae > Streptophyta > Magnoliopsida > Escalloniales > Escalloniaceae > Escallonia > Escallonia herrerae. Next base: position 71,692 of record JAVXUP010003360.1, on the reverse strand, counting down.
CGTTTATCTTAGTAATTTTAATTTGTTATGTTCAGTAAATATATAATTAGCAAAATAGGAGACACTTTTGAGATTATGTATATGGTATCCTAAATCGGTCTAATCGTCAAGATAATTTTGAGATAATAAGCGTATTCTATTTCTACATAGGTCTTTTTCACAATGTCTGATTTCGTATCGAGCTCCAGCACCCCCGTAGATGCTAGTGATCCGTATCTAGGACGAACCTTTCAAACGTTGGAAGAAGCTGGAGAATGTTTTCGAGCTTATTCATTGAGGGTTGGTTTTGGCATTAGAATAAAAACTACAAGAACAAGCAGCGTATCGAAAAGGATATGCTCTCGCTTATACGAGTGTCATAGGGGCAGAAACCCAGTGCAAAATGAGACACGCGTAGGCAACGATGACAGTGATGATGACGAAATAGGGTATGCGCGGAGAAGACGGGATTGCTTTGCGCGCACGAATTGCCAGGTCAAGATGTTCGTAAGCTATAAAGCCAAACAAGATCATTGGCTTATTACCAGCCTGGAACTGGCACACAATCACCCGTTAGTAACCCCTTCTAAGGTGAGTCAGATGCATCAACACAAGAAGATGGGTAAGGTCGCGAGGAGCCTAATTCACACAATGAGCGATGCGCGGCTAGGACCTACCGACATGATTAATGTTCTTGCTGAACAGGCTGGGGGAATTCAAAATTTAAACTTTAACACGACAGACGTTCGTAACGCGGTCCGAACCCATAGACGAGCCGCGTATGACCTCAATGATGCGCAAGCGACAATGAGCCTATTGAAACGGATGCAGATGGAGGACCCGCAGTTTACCTTCGACTATAAACTTGACGACGAGCATCGAGTTAGCACAATTTTTTGGGTCGACGGTCGTTCGAGGCTAGCTTATAAGCATTTTGGGGATGTCGTGACTTTCGACACCACATACCGTACCAACAAGTACTCGATGCCGTTCGCTCCTTTCACGGGCGTCAATCATCATTATCACTCCATCCTGTTCGGGTTCGCCTTGTTAAGGGACGAGAGCGAGAGTTCTTTTGAATGGTTGTTTAGGGTGTGGCTGGAAGCAATGAACTTCAAAGCACCGACTGTTATCATCACCGATCAAGATTTGGCAATGAAGAAGGCTATTGCTACCGTCTTCCCAGATACTCGACACAACTTGTGCACTTGGCACATAAGCAACAAATACCCTGAACGTCTGCATCACATGTACGCAAAGTATCCAGACTTTAAACAGGATTTTGACAAATGCGTCCTCAAGTCATTAACGATTGAGGAATTCGAGGAGAGGTGGGAAAAGCTTGTTCGGGATTACTCATTGCAAGACAACGAGTGGCTCCAGCACTTGTACGGGCTCAAAGAGCAATGGATTGGTGTTTACACGAGAAGTCATTTTTCTGCGGGCATGAAAACGACGGGCAGGAGTGAATCTATGAATGCCACGTTCGATAATTATGTGGGTACAGCTACCAATTTGAAGAGTTTCGTCACATCAGCACAAAAAGCGGTTGCGTCGTTGTTCGTGAAAGAAAGGGCTGCAGACTTTGCAACCACGTACAAGCAAAGGAGAAGGTTGCTTGAGACCCCGCTGGAGCTGAACGGTGCCAAAGTCTATACGAAGGAGATCTTCCTGCTATACCAAGTAGAGCTGCAAAAATCGGGCCGATACAGTATATATAAGGTGGCAGAAAAGTCGTCGCGTGAGTACAAGGTTTATTCGCTCGTGAATGACCTCGTCCCTGAGAAGCTGCGCAGAATTTATACGGTGACCCACGACACATTGACGGACTCGGTGACATGTGTTTGTAAGAAGTTTGAGTTCCATGGCATCCTGTGTAGACACATTCTGCGGTTTTTCACACAGAAGAATATCAGGACAATCCCCGATAAATACGTCCTGCCACGTTGGACGAAAGGTGCAAACAGGTTGCACGGTACCATTTCCTTTCCGGAGCACCCGTATACTGACTTTGAAGAATCAGAGACGTTGCGGTATAATCATCTGGTGACGATGTTCACCCGTTTGTCCGTAAAGGGTGCTGCTACAATGGTCGGATATAAACATCTCCTCGAGGTAGCTCAGCAGCAAGAGCCCATCGTCGACCAATTGGAAGCAGCTTCAGTCAGCAATGCGGTTGACACCGAGCCTACGACGGGATCAGAAGATGACGAGCCGGGGGAGGGAGCCGACAATGATATCCGGCCTTCGGATCCAATTATATCGCAAACGAAAGGCCGCAAGAGATCTACGCGGATGAAAAGCTCTATTGAGACGGCAAGTCAACCAAAAAAGCTAAGAAGGTGTGCATTGTGCAACAAAATGACAGACCACGACAAGCGGAACCATTACAAGGCACTGGGGATAAGTCCAGTGCCTTTGCAAGACGGGGAAGAAGATGATGCCGAGGATGAGGACGAACAAGCTGCAGTGGAACTTTAGTGTACTGAATATTTTGTAATAATCTTTTATGAGCCATCAAAAGTGTCGGACATTTTGTAATAATATTTTAGTAATGACTCGTTTGTAATAACCTTTACAATCATTTTTTTATACGTGATTTCTTACACTGTCCGCTACACTGCGCAGCACAACATTAGAAACCTAAGGTATTAAAGAATACCCCCCTACAACACTTAGTTTTTTTTTTGTTTTGGTTCACTTCTCTGCGTCCGCTATACTATGTAGCGGACGGCCCCGCAGAATACCCCCCTACAACACTTAGTTTTTTTTTGGTTTTGGTTCACTTCTCTGCGTCCGCTATACTATGTAGCGGACGGCCCCGCAGAATACCCCCCTACAACACTTAGTTTTTTTTTGGTTTTGGTTCACTTCTCTGCGTCCGCTATACTATGTAGCGGACGGCCCCGCAGAATACCCCCCTACAACACTTAGTTTTTTTTTGGTTTTGGTTCACTTCTCTGCGTCCGCTATACTATGTAGCGGACGGCCCGCAGAATACCCCCCTACAACACTTAGTTTTTTTTTGGTTTTGGTTCACTTCTCTGCGTCCGCTATACTATGTAGAATACCCCCCTACAACACTTAGTTTTTTTTTGGTTTTGGTTCACTTCTCTGCGTCCGCTATACTATGTAGCGGACGGCCCCGCAGAATACCCCCCTACAACACTTAGTTTTTTTTTGGTTTTGGTTCACTTCTCTGCGTCCGCTATACTATGTAGCGGACGGCCCCGCAGAATACCCCCCTACAACACTTAGTTTTTTTTTGGTTTTGGTTCACTTCTCTGCGTCCGCTATACTATGTAGCGGACGGCCCCGCAGAATACCCCCTACAACACTTAGTTTTTTTTTGGTTTTGGTTCACTTCTCTGCGTCCGCTATACTATGTAGCGGACGGCCCGCAGAATACCCCCCTACAACACTTAGTTTTTTTTTGGTTTTGGTTCACTTCTCTGCGTCCGCTATACTATGTAGCGGACGGCCCCGCAGAATACCCCCCTACAACACTTAGTTTTTTTTTGGTTTTGGTTCACTTCTCTGCGTCCGCTATACTATGTAGCGGACGGCCCGCAGAATACCCCCCTACAACACTTAGTTTTTTTTTGGTTTTGGTTCACTTCTCTGCGTCCGCTATACTATGTAGCGGACGGCCCCGCAGAATACCCCCCCTACAACACTTAGTTTTTTTTTGGTTTTGGTTCACTTCTCTGCGTCCGCTATACTATGTAGCGGACGGCCCCGCAGAATACCCCCCTTACAACACTTAGTTTTTTTTTGTTTTGGTTCACTTCTCTGCGTCCGCTATACTATGTAGCGGACGGCCCCGCAGATACACATATTATCGAACACTTTGTTATTTTTTGAACACTTGCCCTGCAGATAGACAGATATCCAACACTTGGTTTCCCACCGTTAAATCATATTGGTCAATAAAATCAATCGCATTCAATAAATTTTTTGGGTTAAAAAAGTGTTGTAACGTTACAATGTGAATTGGGGAACATCATCTCTCGCGGGAATGATGTTCCTTACACGGATTTACAATAAACCTAATAGCTCTAGGCCGGCCATTCATAATTTGCCAAGCAATCCTATACCTAAAGTCTTGTATGCATTCTTCGCTCCAGACAGTCTTCTTGAGGCTCTCAGACCGGCAAATGTAATCCATGTACATGCAGAGGAAGACGCCGCAGTCCGAGGAATTATGTTGCTTGGGCCTACTCCTCTTCAATCGGAAAATGAGGACCGGCCTGCGCGATACCTTCTCCCGACGCCTACCATTGACCAGGGCAGCAAAAAGATTCTGCGAGAACCATAATAAGCATTAAACATAGCTAGCAAAATAAGATTAATCAGTTTTATAATATGCAAGTTACAACAAGAAGGAAACAGGATCTTACCATGGCATCCAACTGGCCTATGCCTCGGTACATATCAATCACAGGCATCACGTCGGTATCGTCGTAGAGACTGTCGACGACTGAAACCGTGCTCTGTAATGGTTCGTAGCAAACCAAGTACCAGTGGGCATTCCCTAAAAAGGGGATTAGAAACACGTCGGCAACACTTGCGCTCACTGGACTATCCCTAGCAAGATATGCTTGTAGGTTAGGGGACGGTTTCCACTGGGCCATGCCTCTCCCCTTCCTTGCATTGCCCCAGTCGTGCCACTCTTGTACTAGGAGCTGATGGAAAAAAGCATCCAAGATAAACACGCGCAGACCGATGTCTGGATGCTCCCGACACCTTCGCCTCAGAATTTGCACGTAGTGCGAGATGACACCGCTGTCTAACCAAGATCCCGGCGCCAGCGAGGCGATCTCTGTCCAAGAGGCATTGTAATCCAAGCCCTCGGGGTGATCCACGTCATACGACGCTCCGTCTTGGGGGGCCCCGCTAAAATAACGGGCTCGGATTAGATCGCATTTATGCGGCTTTAGGGGCCTGGCTGGATGCCCTTTCGGATATTGCCCTCGGGGGTCGATCGGGGGATATTGGCCTCCAATTCCTTCTTCGGCCGGCTGATATTCCCCTTCGGGGCCGCCAACTGGTCCCGCCCACGGGACAATGGGCAGTGCCTCGGAGAAACCGTAGTTTCCGAAAGGAAAGTCTTGCGTGACTTGAGAGAGGGGTTCCGGGAACAAATTGAAGGAGGGGCCGCTGTAATCGCCCCACGACGCTTGAGCCTGTCCCATCCCCGCTTCAGAGGTACCAACAACTCCCTGACTCACCCCTGAAGCCTGTCCAGAGGGATCACCGTATCCCTGGCTGACGCCCGTATAACCCATTCCCGGGCTTACTCCCGAAGACTGGCCCGATGCTTGGCGCAAAAAATTCCCGCAGCCTAAAGCCAATGTCGCAGCCTGTTGGCAAAGATCCTCGCCCATTGCGCTCACCAGATCCCTCCGCTCACTCAACTTCTGGAAGAATGCAAGCGAGGCATTAACCTACATCCAAAGAGATAAAAAATTAAGTAACTTCAATCAGACATTTATATTCAACTAATTTGGTTCAAGTCAGACTTGTTGGGCAACTTACGAGATTGTATGCCATACGCTCATCGATCTGACCCCTAGGCGCATACCTCTCCCCACGTTCAAAGTTTACAGGGGCTACTCTCCTCCGCGTGATGCGGTAGTACCACTCATCGTACTGATCGATGCTGATAACGGGGTCTGGCTCCGAGACGATGGCCGCCAGTGTGTCCTGCCAAGAAGTCCAAAGCTCTATTTCGGCCGCGCACAATTCGTACGCATTGGCGGTGCCAAACACTCCGACATCCGGTGGGTTCCTGTTAACCCTCATATCCGGGGCATCGACTGGCAAACCCTGCTCCAACTCAAAATGGCGCATTGCTCGGTCGGGCAGCTGCCACTCTGCGAGCTCGAAATGGATCAGGGGTGTGCGCTGCAACCCGGAGAGCGTGAAGACGAACGACTCTCCCACCCGTCGCGCCAAACGTATGTACGGTGCCCAACGCATTTGGCCCGGAGATAGACGGTCGAACTCCCCTCGATAGTACGTAATGTTGTGATGGGGATCGACTCTCCTCTTGTAGTGGCTAGCCCTCCGGCTGTACTCCCAAGCACACAACCGAGGCCAGACTTTGTCGGTTCCATCCCTACGCGTTGGTGCACCGGGAGCAAGGTGTTCGTAAGACCACACCTGAGAACATCAAAAAATTATATTTATATCGTCGATTCAACAAAAATAAAACACAATAACGAAGACATGATTTATATGATATACCTGCAATAGCGAGAGACATGCACATATGGCTTTGGAGTTGGGCCTCGTTGCCTTGTGCAATGCTCGGTACAGATACGAAAGAACCGCTGCACCCCAGGCATAATCCCCAACCTCCGACAGGTTACCCAACAACGGTAAATATTTCACGCTGACCGTGTTCTTCGACGTCGTTGGGAATAAAATTGCTCCCATCACCCACAAGAGGAAGGCCTTTGTGTACACCACAAGCTCACGGCCCGTATAGTTTTCCGGCAAAACCCCGTAGGTATCTACCAACCACTTCAACTTTATACCACCAGTGCTAAATTGATCCTGGGGTATCGAAGTGAAGAAGTCTCGCGCTGTTCTCTTATTCGTTGCGTCTGACGGAGGAGCAATTACCGGCCGCCCCGTCACCGGCAACCCCAAGATGAACCCTACATCTTCTAGGGTAATCGTCATCTCTCCGATCGGGAAGTGAAACGTATTCGTTTCACTTCTCCACCTCTCAACAAGGGCACCTATCAAGGCCCGGTCAAGCTGTTGAAAGATCTGCCCATGCGTGAAAATCCCAAACCCAATTCCACGCAGTATTCTTTTCTGGGAATTGTTCAAGGTCCATCTCGTGAACTCGCGAGATACTTCTACGGTGGTGAGAAGTTCTCTTTCCTACGAATTATTAATAAATACAATTTGAGCAAAATGAACGGTAAAACAACGTTCGTAATAATAAGAAAGTTGATAAATAATGTATCTTACTCCACCATCCCATATGAGCGTACTGATATGGTTGGCTTGGTCGTATAACACGGATGGATCTTCTGGTCCAGGGATAAATTCCATTTTTTGCAACTGAAACTATGGAATCGGATTTTACAAACGCTAGCACATGAACAAATACATACATATATAAATCCTCATCACCGCTAGCACATGCTCAATGCATAATCAAAACCACGCATAAAACGCAATATTGATCACAACTATAGATTAGAAACATGTAAAGGATTGATTTTGTGAACTTACGTGATCTATTAGGGGGGGTATTAAAGCTGCTCTTATGAAGAAATTGCGCAGATCTGCTTGCCAACGCCGCTGGGAATATTTGTGAGTAGGAAGAACGGAGAAGAAGAGTGTAGAAGTTATAGGGGGTGAATCTTTTGGGTTTGAATATATATATGCTGTCGGACAATATATATTTGCCGTCCGCTATATAGTATCGCGGGTCTGTTCCTTGTCCGCTATATAGTATCGCGGACGCTAGACTTTTGGTTGTTTTGGTAGTTTTCTCTACGTCCGCTATACTATGTAGCGGACGGCCCCGCAGAATTTTTTTGGTTGTCTTCTCTACGTCCGCTATACTATGTAGCGGACGGCCCCGAATTTTTGTGGTTGTCTTCTCTACGTCCGCTATACTATGTAGCGGACGGCCCCACAGAATACCATTACTTAGTTTTTTCTTCTACACTTTGTTCCACCTCTCCAACACTTAGTTTTTTCTACACTTAGTTTTTTCTTCTACACTTAGTTCCACCTTTCCAACACTTAGTTTTTTCTACACTTAGTCCAAACTGTCCGCTATATAGTATCGCGGATATACTTACCGCAGAAAATGGTTGGCACGGACCAGACATTTAGTTTTGGCACGGACCGTTTTTTCTACACTTACTTCCACCTCTCCAACACTTAGTTTTTTCTACACTTAGTCCAAACTGTCCGCTATATAGTATCGCGGATATACTTACCGCAGAAAATGGTTGGCACGGACCAGACATTTAGTTCCCGACCTTCCCGAACCCGGCCTAAGCGGAGGGCCTTATATCCGCTATATATATAGAGCTATACAATGTGGCGTAATGTAATAAATTGGAATAAATTGGCGCCCGTAATGCAGTTTTAATAAATTGGCCCGAAGACTTGTTTTAGCGACATAGTACGTTAATGCTATTTTAATAAACTGACGCCCGAAGACTTGTTTTAGCGACGGAATCAACAATCTCAATTTTTCCAAAAAATAATGTACGATTCATAATCAACGATCTCAATATATCGAAGCAACAAAAAAAGGCACAATTAACCAAGAAAAAATTTGAAAACATAATAAACAAGAACATAAATATTTTTATTATAATAAACTATGGTTCACAAATGGGGTACGAAAGCTTTTCACAAGCGCTCCGTTCAAAGATTACAACTTGAAAATCCCACCACCCAAGGTGTTCGAACACTACAAAGTCCCCGAGTTCGAGGCCATGCTGGCGCACGAAGACGTTCCAACCCTCTGCGAATTCCTTTTTTTGGGATCGGCCGGGCTTCAGCTTGATTTCAACCTGCCATGCCCCCTTGCGGCTATATAATCTTGCACTATCATGAATTGTTGTAAATTGATTGGTAAATGCTTCCGGTATGTCCTACCAAACACAAAATACAAAAAATAGGTTAGTTTTGGTTAAGAAAAACAAAAGATCAAACTTTTAACACACGAAAATACAGAGAAAGAGAGAAAGAGGGATAGCCTACAAGTTCATGCTCAAATCCCGGCATCATGACTTTGAAAAAGTGTTTGCCTACCAGGTGCAAGTTGCCAATATAATCGTAGGCGTAGGTGGTCTCCGATCCAGAAGCCATCGAGATCGTCGTTGAGGGGAGGACGGTGGTGTCGGCGGAGATGTGGGTGACCGGAGATGTGGGTGACCGGAGATGTGGGTCGCCGTAGATGGGGTAGCGGCTTTAGGTTAGATGTTCGAGAGAGGGGACGCCGTCCGCTACAATAATATATATACCCCGATCTGATTAAATATTTATAGCAGGAGAGAGTTGACGAAGGGACGCCGTCCGCTACAGATACCAAGGGGACACTGTTGACGCCATACAGATACCAAGGGGACAGTTCTCGGGGCTCACGCCCGAGACTTTATAGGCGACCGAGAGGACAGGCCCTGACATGTGTCAGCCTAGAGATCGTCCGCCATACAGTATGGCGGACGCCTTTTTCCTGACACATGTCAGGAACAGAAAGGCGTCCGCGAGACTGTCTCGCGGACATGGGAGGAGGGCAAAAAGGTAAAACTCCCGTCCGCGAGACAGTATGGCGGACGGGTGTCAGTTTTGGAAAAAGGCGCGATCTGGACCGTCCATCTTTCAGGATGGACGGTCAGATCGCGCTAGCAACTTAACTCCATTTGCTAGCGCTATCAATGGATCAGCTCCCATATATATATATATATATATATATATATATATATATATATATATATGTTTGCTTTAGTTCCTCTGAACTGTAAGTTTAAAAAATAATTAGTAGATTGTGTTACAGTGTCGTCGCTAGATTTTTGCGTTCTTTAAGCTTTTCTTTTACATCTTCAAGCGTTATTATAACACAATTTACTCATTATTCTTTCAACTTACGTTTGAAAAGAACTAAAGCAAACATATATGCTATACAAATATTATGCAAGAATTGCATTACAATCAAATCAAGGTTTCAATAGTCAAAATCAAAGCCTAATACGTAAATATATCTTTGTAGCATAGAGTTAAATGTTGTACGATTGATTTTCCAGACTTATAAGGTTTACAAATATGAGACAAATTATACCATGACTTTTTCAACAATAAATTGTAGTAAAGAATGTGATTTTTTTTAAATCCTTATATACGGGATATAACTAGTTTGGTGGTTATGAGGTCTTATTTAAAAATACTGACTTATATATCATTTGTTAAATCTATATATCACATTATTCATTTTTAACGATGACTATCTTATGTATATATCTACATATCTGAATAATGATAGTAAATTTAACTCAATTAAAATGCCATTTTTCTCCCTTCTAAATCTAATATGTTATTTTTATTTTTTTCGATATATGAATTTTTATATTCACATTAAAGAGTGATTTTAAGAATACAATAGTTAAAATTAGATCATAATAAGTTAGTGTATTTGAGTTCTAAAATGTTTAGAATTAATTTTTAAATTACACAACCCTCATTACTCTTGCCAAATTAATCAAATTTAAAGATAAGGTACCGATCAAAATTCAAATAAATTGTTAGATCATTTTTTTTTCTAAGTCTCGTAAGTTGTTTAATTACTCCTGTAAAATTAATTAGATATCAAAATAAGGATCCTATCATAATTTAAATTTATTATTATAGAGTGATTTTGAAGAAACAATAGTTAATATTAAGTCCTAATAAGTTAGTATGCGATTAGGTTGAGTTTTAGAATGATTAAAATTAGTTTTCAAATTACAAAGGGCTTACAGAAACCCTCATTACTCCTGCAAAATTAATTAGATATAAAAATTAAGATCCTATTAAAATTTAAATTAATTATTAAATCACGTTTTTATTTTAAATCTCATGAGCTATTTTTTGGGTCTATGGATTTTAGTTTCCATATTATAAAACACTTTCAAGGACATAATTGTCAAAATGAAGCCTTAATAGATTAGTCTATTGATTAGATTGAGTTTTAAAATGATTAGAATTGGTATTAAAATTAAATTTTCTTCTAAATCGAAAGTATTATTTTTATTTTTGTATATATGAGTTTTTATATTCATATTAGAGAGTAATTTTTGGAGATACAATAGTGAATATTAAGTCCTAATAAGTTAGTATAATGTTAAGGTTGAGTTTGAGAATATTTAGAATTAGTTTTTAAATTTTAAGAACATAATTGTCAAAAAGAAGTCTTAATATATTAGTATATTGATTAGATAGAGTTTTAAAATGTTAGAATTGGTTTTTAAATTAATTCTTTCTTCTAAATCAAAAGTTTATTTTTGTTTTTTATATATATGAGCTTTTTTATTTATATTAGACAGTAACGTTTTTATATTCATATTAGAGAGTAGTTTTGAAGATACAACAGTGAGTATTAAGTCCTAATAAGTTAATATAATGATAAGATTAAGTCTGAGAATGATTAGAATGAGTTTTTGAATTTTAAGGACATAATTGTTAAAAAGAAGTCTTAATATATTAGTATATTGATTAGATAGAGTTTTAGAATGATTAAAATTGATTTATAAATTAGTTTTTTTCTTCTAAATCGAAAGTATTATTTTCGTTATATATATATATATATATATATATATATATATATATATATATATATATATATATATATATATATATATATATATATATATATATATATATATATATATATACAGTTTTTATATTCATATTAGAGAGTAGTTTTGGAGATACAACAGTGAGTATTAAGTCCTAATAAGTTAGTATAATGATAAGGTTAAGTTTAAGAATGATTAGAATTAGTTTTTTAAAATTTTTTAGGACATAATTACCAAAAAAGAAGTCTTAATAGATTAGTATATTGATTAGATAGAGTTTTAGAATGATTACAGTTAGTTTTTAAATTAAATAAGACTTACTAATATAGAAGATAATTAATTTTAAAATAACTCTGATGACGTGTCATATAAAAAAAGCGACGATGTATCGCGCAAAGAAGTTATGAATGTCTTTCTCGCTTCGCTTATTATATATTATTATATAGATTTCTGTTGAACCAAAAAAAATAAAAATCAATGCCTCTATATGTTTCATTTTGCACACAAGCAGATTAATATATTAATACACGCAAGAACGTAACATTGGCAGATCTAACATTCTTTTGTAATGGCGGCCGGTGAATCTGTCAGTTTCTCACAGGGGCTTTCGGCCATTGAACCATAGTGATGAACAACGCTCTGATTCTAATGGTGGAATGGGGGGCTAGTTGGGTTCGTGGGGATGGGTCTGAGGGATTGTTTGTCGGACATGGTGGTGGTGCTGGAGGAGATATAGTTAAACGAAATTAGGGGTGATCGATGAGCTGATGTGTGTGACAGAAAATTGAATCACTGAGAGAGATGGAAAGATATGGAAGTTGCAGACTTGGTGGAGTGTGTTGAGAGATTAGTGATGTTAGGGATGGATGTTCTCTGCAGTTTCAATCCATTTTCAATAACTTGCCTTTTGATTGTTAATGGAAAAAACCAGAGATCTCTGCTCAATTTATTATCAATATGGAGAATAAGGATCGGGGTTGCAATTCAGTGAGGAAGCGTGAGCACTCTTTTTAATTGTGTGCGTGCCGAGTCAACTGACTGCAAAACTTTGGGAAATGTTGGTAAGTTAGGCCACTCCTTCGTTGGAATTTACAAAATCAATTGTGTACGTAGAACCATGCATTATGTACTCAAAGAAAGAATATGGTTAGTTCCCTATTCCAATCCGACATGAAAAGTAACAGCATTATCTTAAGGCATGGGGGGTGAGAGAGAGAGAGAGAGAGAGAGAGAGAGAGAGAGAGAGAGAGAGAGAGAGTATTTCAAGTGCAGTCAATGCCACCAAAATACTGCTTGTCACGCAGTGGCGAAACCAGGATTTCACTCCAAGAGATGCAAAAAATATACTAAAAGTCACTAATTTTTTTATAAATAAAATGATATACAAAAACTGAGTACACTTTCCGATAATACACAAAAAAATACTAAAAAACATCCAAATAGTCTTATTAAGGTACTGTTTGAAAATTGGTTTTCAGTGTTTTCTCCACTTTTGTAAAATGGAGAAAAACACATTTGGCACATAATTTTCGATTTTTTTTCTTCAGTTTTGAAAAGTTTTTGAAATAGGGATATTTTTGAAAACTCTCATTTTGGAGTTTGGGTTTCTAGTTTTGGCTTTTGTTTTGAGACCACCACCACTATCCCACCGTTGCCCGCCGGCCACGGCTACGCCCCACCACCGTCCACCGTCACCAAAGAAAAAATTTAAAATAAAAACTGGACAATCAAACACCCCCAGAGTAATCAAACACCCATTTATTTTTTTTTTGTAAAAAATAAAAACTAAACTGGTTTTGATTTTTATTTTTTTAGAAACATAAAACCAAAATTAGAAGTGATTTCAAACAGACCCTAAGTTTTATGAGAGCCACTAAAGACTCTTCACAACACAAAAAAGGGTAATTAAGTGTTTATAAACGAAAGAACTAAATTACTACTCGATGAGGCCCCGAAGATTGGTAGCACTTAATAGTAGCGCCTCATTCCCAATAGTTTTGAAAATATTTTTTTCGATGTAACAAAGCAAGCTATCATTTATTTATTTCTCATGTAATTTCGAATTCGAGTTTTTATTATCTTCATTGCAGAAAAAGTTATTTCCACACTAGCATTTACAACAGGTAAATATAAGACCAATATCAGAAATAAGTATACTAAATGATATATTACATCCTTTCTCAACTCAACTAACTTTATAGTAAGTTTACCAATTTTCTTGACATCATAAAATTCTTCACAGGAGCGTACATCCAGAACATAAGTTTTGAATTGACTTTCAAGTACCTTAAACTCTGCTGGGAAAAAGTCATATGAATAAAATTGTGCAAGGCGTATCAACAATTGATTATTAAAAGCAAAAAAATCATCACTTAGATCGAGACATGTCGTACAAATAAGCAACTCTGTGATTACCTCACTAAAATGATTATTCAACACACTGATTTGCAAATCAACAAAGTTAAAAAAGTATCAACACAATAGTGGTACAGATTTGTACCTTCTTCAGCATCACGTTTTGCCCTTCTCGGGCTACAAACTTGCATCCGTGTCAAATATTTAAAATCGTGTTTTACACAAGATTGTGAAACCTCTTCCATAAAGTCTTCTCACCCGTGACCTCTTAAGCTCTGTAATTGTTGCTTTGTTATTCTTACAAATTTTATTGCATTCACAATGTTTTGATATTTCTTTTACAATAATTGTGAAAGTTCATTCGTTAACCCCAAAATATTTTCCATCAAATGCATGTTGAAGGCAAAATCATAAGTTAGCACCGAATTAATGGCTCACTGCTTTACCTTTTTTTATCATAATCTGTAGCATCCTTATCAACCTTATTAAGTACGTCTATCACTGAAGCAAACATATGAATAAAATTGAATACTGCACTATAATGTGATCCTCAACAGGTCTCTCCTGCTCTTTTGATGCCAGTTTCTTGATTTAAAACCCGTCCACTAGCGATATCACCACTCTTAAGGGCATGAGCAAGTCTAATGGCTTTATTTTCTTGAAGTGCGTATCTTCGTTTGCATGAACTCTCACGATTTTTACTAGCTTAGTAACCAAATTAAAGAGTAATATAAATATGAGAATGTGTTTTTGCAACGGCTATAAGAGTTAGTTGAAGTTGATGAGCAAAGCAATGAATATAACAAATAGTTTCATTCTCCCTTTGAATTAAAGTTTTAAGACCATTGAATTCACCTTGCATATTGCTTGCTCCATCATAGCCTTATCCACAAACTCTTGAAATTCTCGATTCATGTATTGAAAACAAACTGTCCATCGCATTTTTTAGTGATAAGGCAGTGATTTTGGTAACATGGACAATACCAAGACAATGTTCAATGACACTCCTCTTTTCTTCACATATCTTAAGATAAACCCTATTTATTTTTTGATTGAGACATCACGACTCTCGTCAACAGACATGAAAAATAATTTTGCTTGATGTTTCCAACAATTGCATCTATCATTTTTCCAGCAGTGGCACTAACAATTTCTTTATGGACTTTTGGTGATATGAATTTGAGATTGTGAGGAGCATTTGACAACGTGACTTTTTTCATACTTTCATTGTGATCAGTAAGGAACTCTAAAAGTTCTAGACATTTTTTTTGATTCTCGAATTCTTTAGATTCATAATGCTCAGGAAAAGACAAGCCTTGACGTAAGAACAACCGGATGACATCAATTAATGCAGTCAAGAAAGTACGGTATTGAACCTTACTTTCATATATTTGCTTTGACAAAACTACTTCAATGTTCTGCTTCGGGTTATCAAAGGCTTGACACTTGCTTAAAGCAAGGTTGTGTACACTATATACTTCTCCAAATTTTTTTGAAATTTATTCCTCTTTCTCCAATCTTTAAACCATGGTCGACAAAAGCACCACCACCCCTTGCTCTCATGAGTACTTCTGAATAGGTAGCAACACAAGCAATATGCTTCATCTTTTTCTACATTATAATCTAACCAACTCGTATGAAATTCAAACCAGGAAGAAACAAAACGACAAGATTAACTCTCGAATTGTATAAATGAAAAATTGTGGTTACGAGGTTGGCAAGGACCTTTCGACCAATATGCCAGTCGAATTTTATCTCTAGTATAATCCAACATATTCGGACGCAACCCAAGATCCACAATAAACTCATCAAAGTTGAGCTCATCGCGAGCTATGCGTGAATGCCTAGAATCAATATCGCGCTATACAATAAGAACATTGTCCTTTACTACTAGGATTGAAGATTATTAAATGCTATCTTAATTTCTACACTCACTTTGATTACACTGCGAGGACTATTTTACTTTTGCTTTCTTTTTAAAATACTTTTCCATTCTAAGAAAAATTGAAAAGTCTCCATATTTCAAGTTCTCAATACAACATCACATATATAACAACTCTTGAGTAACAAACATATTAACAATAAGCATCAATTTTAAAATACTAATTTTAAAACCCTAATTAGAACTTGTCTGTTAATAGTCATGCCTGCTCTTTTATGATAAACTCCTACTTTTAAAACCCCTAATTAAAACACCTAAATTTTAAATCCTAAAAGAGATTGCATGTTCCTCAAAAGGCTGAAAATATTGATTTTTTTCCAAGAATTGAAACCCAACATCAAAATTTTAATTTGAGACGAAAACCCATAACACCAACAACCAAACAACCTAAATAACCAAATAAAATCCCAACAATTAGCCCAACAGTACATTTTCAACCTCCCTAAATTGCTATATCCAAACAAGCTCAAGATTTATGCATCTTTTAGGTCAAGTATGAATATCTTGAAAAAAAATCAACAAAAAATATAGATTTATGCAGGATAAAAATATATATAGAGATATAGGCCACGTTTGACGCAGCTTTTTTTTTCAGTTTTGGAAACTGGAAAAAAAAAGTGCGTTTGGTAACCATTTTTTTTCCTTCTCCAATTAAAAAAACCAGTTTTTAAACTGCAGAGTAAAAAAAAAAAACTCCAGAAACTGTTTTTTTTTTTCACTTTTGATTTCTTTTTTGGAGACCACCACCAACACCCTCCCACTGCCAAAAAGGGTTACCAAACACCAAAAAAAAAACTCAAAAAAAAAAGGTTATCAAACACCCACTTGTTTTTGTAAAAAAAAATAAAAATTAAGCTGCTCTTTAAAAACTGAAAACCAAATTTTTTTTTTTGTCAAACGAACCTATAGAGTTAAAGAAATGAGGAAATGAGGCTGAATATGTTCTGAAATAAGTCAATGATAAAAGAGTTGTTAGATGTAAATCACTCACCGCCTTCGCCGATCAGTCACCGGTCTTCTCCCAGATCTGGAACTGAAGAAAATCCCACTCGTCGTCGGCAGAGCGATGTGAGCTGATGGATTCTTAGCCGATCACTCGTCGGCATTGTCGGTCTTTTCTTGGATCTGGAAAAGGATTAACTGAATAACTTTTTTAGGCTGGTCTTCTCTCATCTTGTTTTGGTTTGAGAGAGGGGGAGGGAGGGAGGGGAGAGAGAGAGAGAGAGAGAGAGCCTGAGGCCAAAGAAAAGAGAGAGCTCCTATCACCTTCTAGCCATCGCCCATTGGCCAGAGAGAGATGCGAGTGAGACTGTGAAAGTGCCGGCCAGAGAGAGATGTGATAGAGAGCCCAGAGGCCACAGAGAGATAGAAAAAGGCTAATGTAAATAAAAAATCATTTTAAAGTTTAGGGGGTACATTAGAATACCCTCATCATGATGTGTTTTGCCACTAGGGATATGTTGGTGATGGTGGGGTGGGTTTTTGTTGCTAAACAGGGGAGCTTAGAAGAAGCTCTCAAATACTAAAAATTGAAAGAAAAATGAAGAGAGAAATTTTTTTAAAAAAAGTAAAAACCAATTGTAGAAAAAATGCTATCAAACAACTTATCAGTTCTATAAAAGCCAGAGAACTTAAAAGGGATTCTTTGAATATGAAACTAAAAACTAAAAAAGAATACAGACAAACCCAAATGTGACGGTTAGCATTTGCTTTTCTATACTATATATAAAGAGAATGAATCTTATGGTGTAACATGTCTTTTGATGTTAAATAATTACTCCCTCTGTTCCTAAAGAGTGATCCATTTGACTTTACACGTATATTAAGAATTTAAGTTATATATTGTGTGTCTTTTTCATTTTACCCTTTACAGAGTGAGGGGAAAAGCGTGGGCCATAAGAGAAAAAATTGGTTAGTAGAGTGTTAAATGTGGAAAGAGAAATACAATAAAAAAGTGTAAAGTGGTGGGTCAGGAGAGAGAAAATGAGTTAGTAGAGAATTAAAAGTGGTGAGAGAATTTTAATAAAAAAAAGTATGAAAAAGGTAAATATGTAAAAATGCCTACAGAATCTTTCCTAATTTGGAAGTGATCAGTTTTTGTGGGACGACTCAAAAAGAAAATATGATCATTTTTTTTAGAGATGAAGGGAGTACCAATCTAGAATGTTGTCAAGTGGCATTTCCAGAAAATTTTAAAAAAGACACAAAAGTAAAAAATTTAAATAGTAAATAATTACTTATAATAAAATGTTTGGTTTTGACAATTTAAGATTTATTTTCCAGGAATGGTTATACATATATTTCATGCTTGATTTTTTAAAAAATTCAGACTTTTAACTTTGTTTTTCAATGTGGATCAGGTATGTGAAGGTAAATAGTTACTTATAAGGATATATTTGGTTTCTAAAACTTGAAATTCATTTCAAGAGTGTCGTTAAAATGCACTTAAAAATTAAATTATCTTGATATTATGATAATAGTATATTTTAACCTTAAATTTGCACACATATTACGTGTGTCACGGTAACTAGTTTTTTTTTATGCAAACCTCTTATTTTTTAAATCTCGTAATCACTTTTCCTTTATTCCTGAATTATAGCAACCGGAGTTCCATACACTATATATATATATATATATATATATATATATATATATATATATATATATATATATATATATATATATATATATATATATATATTGTTCGAAAGATTGTACTGCACTCATAACTGGAGCTTTTTATTTTTCATTTTTGGGCCGAACGGCGGAGCTAATTCAAACTTATAGGCTCGATAAAATTTTCATGATACAACGTGATCATTTTATTTGCATCTTGTAAACGGCCATTAAAAATCATGGAAAGTGACATCTCACCTCCACGTATATTCACTGACGGCTAATGCTTAACTCTAGAATATGACTAATGAAAGTCAAAGGCAAGGAGTAAATATTGCATGCATTATCCTGATCATTGAACCCGGCCATTTAATAATGTTAGATCAAGAGACGGATACAATATTATAAAGAAAGACCAAGTTAGAGTTGTTCTATGATATATTCACCAATCCTATATGGCCAGAATCTACGTTCTTCACCAAAACAAGCCCTCCGATTTAAGAGTTTAAAACACAAACCTAAGAAGCCGTCGTAGGTGATGCAACTTCTGAGCCGGTGGACAACGCTCGACGGCTACCTAAATTTCAAAGTCTGATCAAAGGAAATGGTCCATTTCAACCAGAAATTGATGATCTGATTCCTGTTCATGTCCTTGTCTCAGCCATCACCAACAGTTGAAAAGAAAAAATGCCAACAAGACTTAGAGGAAAACCTTCATGGTGAAGCACGTTATAGGCATTGAAAGAGAAGGCTGTAGAATGAGATGATATCAACTGATTTAAGTAGCATTTACGTCCCTTTCGCACCTAATATCATTGCTATGCTCCAAAAAGAACCGGCTTACCTAGTCCACTTACAATTGTTAAGGGAAACAATGCTATTTCAAATTGTGACGCTTTGACTTGTAAAGTGGTAAGTATTTGATCGAGATGATTCAAGAGATTTTGCAGTAATGCTGGATAACGATTTTTTATTGTATAGCATTAATGCTGTCACAATTTTAACAGCAAACATGTATATAGTCTCAACTGTATTACTATCTCTTCTATCAAAATTTTAGGAATTTCACTCGAGTCACATGGTTATTTAGTTCTCGCCCGACTTTTTAATCACTTCTATTGGCGTAGATGGTTAGTTTTAAGTGCTAAATTGTACTCGTAAGTTACGTAAGACGGCTTTTTTCGTGGGTCTCGTTAATAAGTGCTCTAAGGGCAATGGTCAAAACACCCAAAAGTGTGTTGATTTTGAAAATTTGTAGAGTTTTATAGATTTCAATAACAAAGTAACTGATGAAACTAATGCTAAAGATTTGTCGCTAATTGTACTTTTTCAAAAGGTATAATTGCACCGAAAATTATGTGTTTGGATAAAAATTATAATCAAAATTTTCATTTTTTACAACTTGACACCCAAGATCCTAAGGTTTGCATTCTGTTAGAATTTCAAGATTTTACTTACAGAAGTTAATGATTACGTTAGTTTTTAAGGGTATTTTTGTCTTTTAGGTTATATTTTAAAAGTTTTTTAAGTATTAAACTTTGTTAACCAATTTCTACGGTTGAGATCAAAATAGATGAAGGGTAAGATGGTAATTTCCCTTTTCTTCCTTTTCCTTTTATGTTTCCCTTTCTTCTGCCTTAATCAACGCTGCCTCCACCTCGATCCACCATGGTTGTGGCTCCTAGCGCGGCTACTTGGCAACTCTTCCTCCGCCAGCATTCGGCTTCTCCTCCTTACCACCACCTCCTCCAAATCACCAAACTACAAAAAAGTTGGAACCAACGAATTCATGTCTCAAGTAAAACAGAGCAAAACTAGAAAACCCAACCCAGAAACCCTAAGGCCCTCTTTCTTCGTGTGACAAGAATGGTATCAATTGTTGTGTTTCTCATTTACATGTAGCACTATATATATATATATATATATATATATATATATATATATATATATATATATATATATATATACTAGAACTAATTATATGGGCTAAAATGAAGCTGTAAAAGATGGAAATTCTATAACTATGCCCAAAACTTAAGCTATACAAGAAGGAAGGGAAATAGATCATGGCATTTGTTATGGGCTGTTAAGATACTAAAGTTAAGCACTTATTTAACATGTGCATGACATTTGTTATGGGCTGTCAAGACACTAAAGTTAAGCACTTATTTAACATGTGCATGGCATTTGTTATGGGCTATCAAGATTCTAAAGTTAAGCACTTATTTAACATGTGCATAATCCCGGTTGATACTCCCCCTCAAGTTGGAGCAAAGAGATTTCGAATGCCCAACTTGCCCCAAAGATAATGAAACTGGTGATGCCCAAGTGCTTTAGTGAAGATGTCGGCGACCTGCTGTGCTGTGCGAACATGTGCGGTACTAATGTTGCCAGCAAGTAGTTGCTCTCTAACGTAGTGACAATCAATCTCAATGTGCTTGGTCCTTTCATGAAAGACCGGGTTCGAAGCAATATGTAATGCCGCTTGATTGTCACATAAGAGTCTCATGGGACGATCATGGTGAACGCCAAGAGAGAGAAGAAAGGATTTGAGCCAAGTGAGCTCGCAAGTGGTTACCGCCATCGAACGATATTCTGCCTCAGCAGATGATCGAGAAACTGTCGGCTGTTTCTTGGTACGCCATGAAATGGGGGAATTTCCCAAGGAAACAAAATATCCGGTAACGGAATGCCGGGTGAGTGGGCAGCTGGCCCAGTCCGAGTCACAAAAGGCATAGATCTCAAGAGGACTATCAGCCGGCAAAAACAAGCCTTGGCCTGGGGCGGCTTTAAGATATCGTAAAACCCGAAGTGCGGCGTCCCAATGTTGGGAACGAGGAGACTGCATGAACTGGGACAAGACATGGACCGCATAGCAAATGTCAGGCCTAGTGATGGTGAGGTAGACAAGGCGACCAATGAGTCGCCGATATGGTCCTGGGTCAAAAAGGAGAGGACCGCCAGCAAGAGCAAGACCATGGTTCTGTTCCATAGGGAATGCAGCGGGCTTAGATGCAGATAAATCGGATTCAGAGAGGATATCTAGTGCATATTTGTGCTGAGAGAGAAAGAGGCCACGCGGTCCACATGCTGCTTCGATGCCCAAAAAATACTTGAGAGGCCCGAGGTCTTTGAGCTTAAAGCAGTCGTTAAGATACTTTTTGAACGAAGAGCAGGCGGTGCTGTTATTCCCAGCGAGTATCAAATCATCCACATACACAAGAACAGAGAGAAAGACGTCCCATTTCCGGTAGGTGAAGAGTGTGTGATCAGCATGCGACTGAAGAAAACCATAAGAACGTAGGGCGGTGGAGAGCTTTGCAAACCAGTTGCGGGGTGACTGTCGTAAACCATAGAGAGATTTGCGCAAACGGAGAACCTTATTTGGGCTAGAAGGAGAGAATCCTGGAGGTGGCCGTATATATACTTCTTCATGGAGATCACCATGCAGAAAGGCATTGTTTATGTCCATTTGATGGAGCTCCCAATTTTTAATAACGGCAACTGCTAAGAATACCCGGACGCTCACCATTTTGGCAACTGGGGCAAAAGTCTCGGTATAGTCAAGTCCTTCAACTTGAGTATCCCCTCGAACCACAACCCTGGCCTTGTATCTCTCAATAGACCCGTCAGAGTTGAATTTAATTTTGTACACCCATTTTGAGCCAATGGGCTTCTTGCTAGGAGGTAAGTCTTCAATAGTCCAGGTACCATTTGCTTCAAGAGCGTCAATTTCTGCTCGCATGGCTGCACACCACTTTGGATCGTAGGATGCAGTCTTGTAGGAATGTGGCTCAGAGCCAGAAGAAACTGCATCCAAAAATTGAGTGTGCGCAGCAGAAAATGACTTACAAGATACAAAATTAGCCAGAGGATACCTGGGACCGCTAGAGCCGTTGGTGGGTGTTGAAGATGCAGGGGGAAGAACTTGAGCAGTGTGACATACATAGTCCTTGAGAACAGAAGGAACTTTCTTTTGTCGCTTTCCATGACCAAGAGTGGGAGACGGAGCAGTAGAAGAGCTCGGTGGAGAAGCCGAAGATGAGATCTCGGGGTCAGGACCCGCACTGATACCCGACAGACCAGGGGAAGGAGTGGCAGCCGGCGAGGGTGGCAGATCTCCCCCTGTCACTGGTGGTGTGTCTCCCCCAATCACCAGAGGGGATGCCATAGGATGTTCGGCACAGTCCCATGCTGGGCAGAAAGTGGTGGTCGCGGGTGTAGGAGAAGGGCCGAGAGGTGTGGTAAATGGGAAGACGGTTTCCTCAAACTTCACATCCCAGGAGAAGAAGACTTGATTAGTTTCAAGATCATATACCCGCCAACCTTTCTTGCCCGGGGGATACCCAAGAAAAGCACAGCGTCTACTTCTAGGGGCAAATTTGTCTGCGAATTTTGTGTGAGCATAGCAAAGACACCCAAAGACCCGAAGATGGGAATATGATGGGACCTTTTGGAAGAGGAGTTCATGGGGTGTTTTGTGTTTGAGAATGGCTGAAGAAGTACGGTTTATGAGGTGAGCAGCGGTAAGTACACATTCCCCCCAAAACTCAATAGGTAGGTTGGCTTGAAAACGTAGGGCTCGGGCGACCTCTAGAATATGACGGTGTTTCCTCTCAACCCTCCCATTTTGTTTAGGTGTATCGACCATAGATGTTTGGTGTAATATACCGTGATCATTGTAGAATTGGGTCATGGACTGGGAATCAAATTCATGGCCGTTATCGCTTCGAATTATTTTGACGAGTTTGCCAAATTGGGTATGGACCATATTGTAGAAGTTTTGAAGCAAGGTACCAGTCTGACCCTTATCATAATAAACCCAGACAGCCCTACTATAGTCATCCACAATTGTCAAAAAATATTTTGTACCAGAAATAGTGCTTACCCGATAGGGGCCCCAAATGTCACAATGTACCAATCCAAAAATATCCATAGCACGACTAGTAATATCAGGAAAAACAGTTTGACTGTGCTTTGCACGACAACACACATCACAAATAGTTTTAAGGGAAGGGGAAACAACTGAAACTGTAGGAAGATGAATAAGAGGCTAACTGGAGGGATGCCCCATGCGCCGATGCCAGAGCTCGTAGGACTCAGACTCAGAGACGGAGGCCACTGTAGCAGTAGAGAGTGGCTGAAACACGAACACCCCCCGATGCATCTTACCCAGGCCAATCGGGCTCTTCGAAGTGTGGTCCTGCAATACACATATATCATTGGAGAAAGCCACAAAGCAGTTAGCGTCAGTAGCTAAACACGAGACAGAAATAAGATTAACAGCCAACACTACAAGAAAAAAGGCCTTTTGCGACGGATTTTCAGCGACGGAAGTTATTCCGTCGCTAAATCATCTTTCACCGACGGAAAGTATCGTCGGTAAAACGTCCGTCGTTAAATACTATTAGCGTCGGAATCAGACTTCGCAAAAAGTTTTTAGCGACGGAATTTTGCCGGCGGTCTTTTAGCGACGAAAGTTCCGTCGCTAAAACTTTTTTAGAATTTTTTTATTTCCAAGGGTTTAATAAAGCACTTTTAGCGATGGCATAACTCCGTCGCTAAAACGTCCGTTGGTAAAAGTGCGACCTTCATCGACGGATTTTTAGCGACGGATTCATTCCGTCGCTAAAAGTGTTTAATAAATCCCCCCGATCTGGTTCTCTCCCTCCCCATTTCTCTCTTCGAAAATTTTGAGTTATCACCGCCGGCGATTCCACGGTGCCCCACCTCCACTGCCCTGTTCTCACTGCCGTTCTCATCTCCATTGTGCCCCACCGCCGGCAACACCTCATCCTCCCTCTGCCGCGCCACCAAGCCTCCACTGTCGCCGCACCACCAACACTGCCGCCGCTCCTTACTCCGACGAAGCACAAATCGACGGACGCCCTCACGGCGACCTCTGCACCGGCAGCACCGGTCTGAGTTCTGAAGACCTCCGTCCTCCAGTCACTCCACCAGTCCACCGGCGCTAACAGGCCACATTCTCCCAAATCCCAATCTTCTTCGGTCTTCACCACCGGCGGAGCAATCGGTGACAAAGGTATGTTCCGATTCACCTTAATCCTACCATTATAATTGCTATGCAATTTGATAACTCTTACCTTTTGCTGAGATCATAATAATCTTCTCAATAAAAATACATCTGTGCTGGCCCTATTTATGGGTGAGTTTTTTTATTGGTGTTAGTGTTGTGGTGGAATAATACGTAAACTATGCAAACATACCCATATACCTAAACCCTAAACCTTGAATCTTGGACGAAGATGCTCAGTTAGGACCAGAAAACATAATCTGATCTTCCATCATCACCAACTAATTCATACTATACTAAACATAGCATAATTAACTCAGCGGGTGCAAACATACCCATATACCTAAATTGAACTAATTGAACCCTAAATTGAATGCCCCAAATCAACCGAACCCTTAATTGAACTAATAAAACCTCCTAATTGAACCCTAAATTGAAGTAATTGAACCATAATTAAATCCTAAATTGAATGCCCTAATCGAATTGAACCCTAAATTAAACTAATTGAATGCCCTGATCCAACCGAACCCTAAATTGAAATAATTGAACCCCCCCTAATTGAACCCTAAATTGAATGCCCCAAATCAACCGAATCCTAAATTGAATCAATAGAACCCCCTAATTGAACCCTAAATTGAAGTAATTGAACCCTAATTAAACCCAAAAATTGAATGCCCTAATCTAATCGAACCCTAAATTGAATGCCCTAATCGAACCCTAAATTAACCCCCAATTGAACCCTAAATTGAATGCCCTAATCCAACTGAAACCTAAATTGAACCCTAAATTGAATGCCCCAAATCAACCGAACCCTAAATTGATTCAATAGAACCCCCTAATTGAACCCTAAATTGATGTAATTGAACCCTAATTAAACCCTAAATTGAATGCCCGTGATCGAACCAAACCCTAAATTAAACTAATTGAACCCTAAATTGAATGCCCTAATATAATCGAACCCTAAATTGAAATAATTCAAGCGCATCAGATATGTGCATTTTGAACAATTTTTTCCTATTTGAACATTGATAATTTGTTTGATAATTTTAGGTTGTTAATTGTGTATTTGAGAATTGTGATTATTGATCTGTGATTTTAGGTTGTTAATTGATGATTTTAGGTTATTAGCTGTGCATTTGAAATAATTGCCATTATTAATTGATGATTTTAGGTTGTTAATTGATGATTTTAGATTGTTAATTGTGCATTGAGCATTTGAGATATTGAGATTATTGACGGAGGATGGGACCCAATTGGATTGAATGTGTGATTTTTGTTAATTTTTATTGCATTGGGGGGCATTTGAGAATTGAGAATTGAGAATTGAGATTGTTGACGGAGGATGGGACCCAATTGGATTGAGATACCTGTTAGTTAGCGCAAACACGGACACCACGTCTGATCGACGGTGTCCGATATTTAAAAAATAAATATTTTAATAAATCAATTAACCCTAATTAATTAGCTCTAACGAGCCTAATTAGTTTTAATTAACCCTAAGAACCTAATGAAAATCAAAGTAGCTGTAATTACCCCAAATTAGCCAAAATGAACCCAAGAACGCGGTCGAGCACCCGGATCTGGAGGACGATGAGGTCGTAGCTCTGACGTATAATCAGACGCACGTGCGGAAGAAGGACAAGGACGAGACGCACCGGGCGGGCGACTATATTTCAGATATTGCCCGGCGGATCGATGTGAGTCAATTTATTTAAGTTAATGTTTTTTCTTTCTATCCTCAATGTCTGTTTCGTTAATTAATGCCCTAACATATCGTTAAACCACTATTTTTGCAGGCCTCGTATGAACAGCTAAGGGGGTCCGAGCAGCAGTCCGGACAGCCATCAGCGTCCACTAGTACGGCTGCGAGTACTGGGGGGTTGAAGCGATGGCTGGATACGCCGGAGGTCATGAATTGACCGAAAGGCCGCATACGCGGCCTGCCTAGCACGACTGCTCGTGCCGTGATAGGAGCGTCCTCACCCCCTGCTGCCCCTCCACAGACACCGGCTCCTCGGCCTCAGTTGGACGACGAGGAGATCCAGCGCATTGCTACAGTGGTGTGCCGGATGATCAGGGAGCAGGGCACTGTTGGACAGGCCGCCCCGGCCCCGGATCAGCAGGATCCAGATCCGGGACTCGGGAACCCCTGATGAGCCCCTTCCCGTGCCCGTTCCTAGCTTCCCCCCCCCCCGTGCCCGGCTTGTACTCTTCTCCCCTCTCCTAACCGGCTATATCCGGTTCCCGGCTTGTACATATATGAACTTTTTTTATTATAAATATTTTTTATAATTGATTATATATATTTCTTTCTGTATTGATTATTGCGCGTTGTTGTTGAGATTTGAAAATTGGATTACAGGTCTGGGTAATTGAAAAATAAAAAAAAAATCAAAAAAAAATTTGACTTTTGGCGACGGAATAATTATTTAGAGACGGAATATTCCGTCGCGAATTATATTTTTTAGCGACGGAATATTCCGTCTCGAAAATATAAATCCGTCGCTAAACAATATAATTCACGACGGAATATCCGTCGCTAATTAAAAATAAATCCGTCGAAAAAATGACATATTTAGCGACGGATTTAAAACATTTCGTCGCTAAACTATTAGTGACGAACTTTTATACGAGGGATTTTTAGCGACGGTGAATCCGTCGCTAATTCTTTTAGCGACGGATTTTGGACTTTTAGCGACGGATTTTTCCGTCGCAAAAACCCTGTTTTCTTGTAGTGCAAGTTTGGCACATAGAGCACGTGGCGAAGAGTGATGCCGTCTGCCAAGGAGACACTGCCTGCTTTGATGGCATTACTTTGAAGACCGTCCGGTAAGCCTACCGGAGAAGGTGGAATATCCCAAATACTTGAAAAGAAATTCAAGTTCCCCGTCATATGGTGCGAGGCACCGCTATCAATCAACCAAGTATGTGTAGGAGGCAGAGATTTACCTACGAGAGACTCTATACCCGATGGAGAGGGGTGATGAGGCGTTGCATCTGCTCGGGTGTCAGGCCCGGAAGAGCGGAAGTGGCGGCGGCCTGTGCCTGGCTGAGAGAAAGGTTGTTGTTCTGTGTTGCGGCGACAGAGGCCTGGAGTGGGCCAGATGAGGAGCCGACTGCATTCTGTGACATGGCAGGTGATCCACGACCCCTCCCTCGCCCCTTACCAGGCTGAGCAATACCAAGGCGGCGATAACATTTCTCTTGTGTGTGACCCACCCGATGACAAAACGTGCACCAGGGCCGTCCTGTAGGTGTACGGTCTGGGTCCCCTGCAGTGGCTGAGTTTATTTGACTGGACAAGTAATATTCTGAAGTTGGATCGAAGTGCTTGGGCTTGGAGGTTTCTGCGTCCTTGGCCATGTCGATGAAGATGGAAACACACCACTCCTTGATTGTGGGTCTGATTGAATGCGTCGGCAGTGATTGCCGAGAGTTGTCGGATTGCTTGCACACCAGCAAAGAAGGATACGGGACCTGAGAGTCCGATGAAGCGAAGGCCGGTTCTATGGGCTACAGGCTAGAATTTGACACAGCCGAGTGACAGTGGTCCAGGTAGGATAAACGCCGGACGAGGAGAGAAAAAATAAGAAGAAAAAAAGGGCTAAGCGAAAATATTAGGCTCTGATACCATGACAAGAATGGTATCAATTGTTGTGTTTCTCATTTACATGTAGCACTATATATATACACCGAAGAACTAATTCTATGGGCTAAAATAAAGCTGTAAAAGATGAAAATCCTATAACTATGCCCAAAACTTAAGTTATACAAGAAGGAAGGGAAATAGATCATGGCATTTGTTATGGGCTGTCAAGACACTAAAGTTAAGCACTTATTTAACATGTGCATGGCATTTGTTATGAGCTGTCAAGATTCTAAAGTTAAGCACTTATTTAACATGTGCATAATTTCGATTGATATCGTGCGCCATCTCTTAAAGGGCCCTCTTTCGCCATTGTGATGATCTCCATAAAGCTCGAACACACTCGAAACTAACAATGTGTGCGTGTATGTGTCTTACGTGTGTGTGTGGGGGGGGGGGGTGTAGGTGTAAGGGGGTGTGGGTTTTTCAGTGTGTGTGTGGAGGGGTAGCCACGACATGTTTTGTAGCATGTCATGGAGGGATTAGGGTTAGCGGTGAAGGTGCAGGTTATGACAGAGAGGGAAGAGGCGAAGACAAGAAGAGATTAGGCTGGTGCTGGGAAAGTAAGTGGTGGTGGATGTGGATAAAGAAGTGCCTGGCCAAAAAGGATGGTTAAGGACAAAAATACCCTTAAAAACTGACAAATTCATTTATCATTGTTAGTAAAATCATGAGAGATCGTAACAGATGACAAACCTTGGGATTTTGAGTATCAAGCTGTAAAATTGGAATTTTGGTTGAAATTTTTAGCAAAACACAGGGTTTATAGTGCAATTAAACCTTTTTAAAACTATAACTTTCTTAAATTATGCACTGTATAATTTTGTTTATTCTTCTTGCTTACCAATATTAAATCATGGTCTACCTGAACATAAAAAAGTTACTTCTTAGCATGTATAACTTTGACTTATTAAAACAGTAGGACATTGCGCCGAAGGGCAAAAACTTTATTAACTTGTTCTAATTTGAATCAACTTCTTAAATATTCCAATAAAACATTTAACAAGTACATAAATTTACACCAAACTTGTTTTAATTTAATAAAACTTTTTAGAAGTACAAGCTAGAAATGAAATTTTGATTCGGTACACATTGTAGCTCATATTACTTTTTTACGTTTTTAAAGACTCATAATAATTTGGCAAATACGGAGTATAAGACAAAGTTTTAAGAAGCCAAATAACAGCAATGTAGAA
Organism: Escallonia herrerae; assembly: GCA_033070095.1. Taxonomy (NCBI): domain Eukaryota; kingdom Viridiplantae; phylum Streptophyta; class Magnoliopsida; order Escalloniales; family Escalloniaceae; genus Escallonia; species Escallonia herrerae. The sequence continues at coordinate 42,606 of JAVXUP010003360.1, read as the reverse complement.
ATCAAAGATCAGAGGCAGATTTGTCATATTTTACTTAATTAAGCGCCTTCAACAATTTATTTACACGAGAACTAGAAAATTTTACATGAATGTCTTCATAAAAGTAAATGCAAACAAAGTTAGGTTAGTATTTAATGCTCTTCAACCCATGCTCCATGTGCACCGGTTAGCATTTGCCTTTTTCTTTGTTCTTTTTTATAGCAATCTAGAGTTTCATATGGTGCAAAAGGTTATGGCGCACTCATCTGAGTTTAGAGAATCTGTGAATTTTTTTTTCCTTCCTTTTTTGGGCCAACGGACAGACGTAATTCGAACCTATAGGCTTTAATCCTTCGTGATACAGCATGATCACTTTACGTACAATTCATAAGCGGTCGTTAAAGGATCATTGAAGGTAATATCTTACCTTCATATATATATATATATATATATATATATATATATATATATATATATATTCATCGTTCAATTGGTTACATAAATTTCAAAGGCCGATCAAAGAAAAGGTCCATTCCGACTAGAAATTAATGTGACATATGATCTGATTCATGCTCATGTCCTTGTCTCACCCATCACCGACAGTTCAAAAGAGAAAATATCAATGAGATTCAGAAGAAAACCTTCATGTTGAACTATATTCTAGGCATTGAAAGAGAAGGGGATAATTCCAACTGATTCAAGTGGCACCTACGTCCCTTTCGTACTTAATATTAATGCTATGCTCCAAAAAGAAAGGGCTTACTAGCCCACTTAACATTATTAAGGAACATTAATGTTTTAATTTTTTAATGCTTTCACCTGTGAAGTGTAAGATTCAATTCTGGACAACAGTGACAATCTTCTGTTGGACAGCACTGATGCTGTCACAGCTTCAATAATAATGGCATCTCAACTGTATCACTATCCCATCTAGTATTAGAATTTTAAAATATTCACTCGAGTCACCTCACTTTTCAATTCTTCCCTGACTTTTCTATTTACATATAACCTTAACTCCTTTTTCATTGGGATATGCTTGTAACAACTCACGGTCTACATAAAAATATTGTACAGACTCGTGAGTGTCTTATCACGGAGCTCGAGTTATGTACAGCTCTAAAGCACCTACATTTTGAACTACCGATTTGTGGCAACACTATTGCTCTTATGACTTCCTATAGAAATAGATCATGTTGCAAGACAAGAAACAATTGCCATGTTATTATTACCATACTAGGCAGGGACTTAAGTCCTACAACCAACGAAAAAGCTTGAGCTTGAGCTTGAGCTTGACTTAACGCACGAATAAAACCCAATTTCGTAACGGTAAGTAACACTTTGAAACAGTTCTATTCGTTGATAAAAACATGTACACTTCATCGTGCATTTCTTATGAGCGATTGAAAAGAAGAATGATCCTCATGGAATTCGTCACTAACAATCAAGATACCCTGTCAACTTTCTCTCTCTAAACTTCTCTCCACCTTCTCTCTGTCACAAAGACAAACCTTATCGCCGCCTCTTCCTCCTTCATCCTCCATGGCTGTGAGGATGGAAGGGGAGGCCCTCCCTATACTCCTTCTCCTTTTCTTCTTCTCTATGGCTTCTGCTCCTTCGTCACTCCATCTCCGCCGCCTCGCGCCGCCCATCACCGACTTCCTCCTTGCTCCGATCTCCACTTTGGCCACAGATCGGACCTCCTTCGGCCTCAAGATCTCTCCCCTCCTTCTAATATTCTCAGATTTGAGATTTGTTCTCAAATCTGTCATCATCATCGCCGGATCTACGATCTGGTTGGTTTGGTTAGACTTATTCGATGTAAATAAAAAAATAGAGATCTCGTGGCTTGAAGATGCCGGAATTCGAGAGTTGGAGGATACATATTCCCTTCGAGCTGCGGATCGCTTCGATCCAGCCTTGGGAGGACCCCCCCTTCAGCTGCTGTTGGAGCTCCGATGAAAGCCACGGCAGTAATGTAAAATGCCACCCAAAGCGGCCCATGGCTCTCACCATTGTTTCTGTGGGAGCTAGGGATTTGATGATGCAATCTTTTGCATCTTCCCGCCTCTGGTTACTCCTTAATTTAGTAATCCCAATTATGGGTAGTCCTTATGTTTATTGTGCTTTCCCCCAAGGTCATGTAGGCCATTTTTCAAGACTATCCGTTCGAATGCGTTGTCTTAGCTATTCCAGAAATATGCCTACGGGTATTGCCTTAAGTCGTAACGGGTAATGTATTTGAATGAAATTTGCTTAGAAAAAGAAAAGAAGGATGACTAAAATTAAAAAGAAAAAGTGTTGGGAGTGTTGCAAGGTGGGGGCATGATTGATGGATGACACAAGACACAGGAACTGCACAAGCCAAGAAAGCAAACAAGGAGGAGTCCATACAGAATTGATTAAAAATGATTTGAACCAAAAGGGGATAAAGATGAGACACAATCCATCACTTGAAGAGAAACAGCACGTTTGGGGATGCCTTTGACCCACCCCGACGTCTCCTTTTGACCCCATTCCCCCCCTCCCGCCTCCCGATATATTCCTCCCTTTCTGCACGCCTTTGCGTATCAAAGTCCATTTGATAACACTATTAACCTCTGGCTGGTTCCCTGATCAAATTCTATTTAATGAATACAAGAAGAAAGAGCGACACAAATTCTGAAGTACTTTTTCTCAACTGAATTTACACTTTTATATTCATCAAAGGGTTTTTAAATATCTATTTGCTAGGAACAAAAGGGTATAAGAATTTTGCAACGTTCTTACAAAAAAAAAAAAAAAAAAAGCGGGACGAACGTTCGATTGGAATTAGCGCGCTCTGAAATAAGTTTGAAACGGCTGAAATGAGCTCCCCTGAATCATTTGAGTTTTTAGAAATATATATTTGTAATGACAAGAATCAACAATGGCTTGAGGAAGAGCAATCACTCTTTTGTGATCAACCCCGTTGAAAAAATCCAGAAGGGATGACCAGAGGATAGCATCGAATTTCAAAAATTGCAGCTGATATTCAGCAATCTACAGTTAAATTCCGCTTTGAATTTTCAAGTCTTATTAAAATCTGCATTAGATTTCATTCCCCCACCTCCCAAAAAGCTGTAAAAAAAACTACTCGTCTCTTCTTAACTTTACGACTTTACAACCACCAAACCCCCATCCCCTCGCTACTAATGGCCTCTCCCCTTTCCTCTTCCTGTCTCCACCGCCTCCTCCGTATTAATACCTTCTCTCTCCATACCCTGCTCCATATTTAGATGGGTTACCTCTCCTGCAACGCAGAGTCCGCCATCGCCACCTGCGACTCCTCCAACTGGCCACACTTCACCCAAAGAAGGCACAAAAACCCACGAGCCAAACCCTTCAAAGTCTTGCAGTTTTCCTTCTCCGACCTCCACTCCGCCACCAATGGCTTCTCTGAAACCAACTTCCTCGGCAAGGGCAGCCACGGCTCCGTCTACAAAGCCCACCTCCACAGCCACCACCTCACCGCAGCGGTCAAGAGAACCACCTCCAATGACACTGCCACCACTCCGGCCGACAACGAAATCGAGATCCTGTCCTATATCCGCAGCCCCAGGCTGGTAAACTTACTGGGATTCTGTGCGGATTCAAGTAACAGGAAGTTCATCGTGGTCGAGTTCATGTCAAACGGGTCCTTATATGATCTCCTTCACACTTCGCCTAAACCGCCTGGTTGGGTTCGCCGGCTCCGGTTGGTTTTGCAAGTGGCGAAAGCGGTTCAGCATTTGCATTCGTCAAACCCGCCGGTTATTCATCGCGACATTAAGTCGTCAAACGTTTTGATTGACGGCAGCTGGAACGCTCGGCTCGGAGACTTCGGCTTGGCTCTGAGGGGACACGTGGAGGACGTTAAAGTAAGGTGCACGCCGCCGGCGGGTACGTTGGGGTATCTTGATCCTGGCTACCTTGCACCGGCGGATCTCAGCACCAAGAGTGACGTGTTCAGTTTCGGGATACTGCTGCTCGAGGTTATTAGCGGCCGGAATGCCATCGACATGAACTTCAGTCCGCCGTCGGTGGTGGACTGGGCGGCGCCGATGATAAGGTCCGGCGAGTACGCGGGAATCTGTGATCCGAGGATCGGGCCCCCGGAGGACGAGACGGCGGTGCGGCAGCTGGCTGTGCTGGCGGCGAAGTGCGTGAGGGCCACGGCGGAGAAGCGGCCGGGGATGGCGGACGTGGTGGAGTGCCTGGTGGTGGTGCGGAGGCGGGTGGAGTCGCCGATTTGGAACAATATCGGGCTGCGCGTTGGGCGCGTGAATAGATCGGCGCCGTTGAATAAATACGAGCCGTTGGATGATGGTGCAAGCGAGATGGTCAAGACCTCGAGAGCCGGGAGTAGTAGGAGGAACAGGAAGGTATCGAGTGTGCCGGTTGTAGAGATGGGGGCCGAGAGAGTGGGCGATCGTGTCGCTAGATCGAGATCTATTGGTTCTGTGAGCGAGATGAGATCTGGGCCGTTGGATTTGAATTTGCTTAGGCGGAGAGGGCCTGGATTGGCTGTGAAGATGCCCAGTGTGAGGCTGAGCAAGTCAAGGTCAACGGGGGTGTTGCAAGGCCCACGATTGGTGGACAATAATGCGGGAGTGATGCAGGTGGTGAGGAACCCAAACGGGAAAGAATTTGAGGAGTCTAAATTGTTGATAAATTTAGAAAAAGAGGCTCACAAAGGAGATTAATGTTTGTAAAAATTTGACTTTTTTATGTTCTTGTAATACTTTTAAAATTGTGCTTTACTAAATTTATTAATTTTGTCTACTTTCCATCATCAACAAAATACTTCGATAAATTACTTACATTGTATTACATTTTCTTTTGTTTTAATACTATATTATTCAGTGAAACTTAACAATTATGATATTGTCCCAGTAGAGTTGTATACGAACCGAGTTCGAACTAATCATGAGTGTTAGAACTCGGTTCGTTTAAGTTTTGACATGTTTGAGTTTGGCTCGAGTTCGTCAAGAGCCAAAACATCAATATTTGAGTTTGGCTCGAGTTCGTCAAGAGCCAAAACATCAATGTTCAAACTCGGCTCGAGTTTGTGACGATGAAACTCGGGCTCGACTCGTTCAACTTGTTTAACAATACGAGCCGAGCTCGAGTTCGGAAACTCGGCTCGCATTCGTGTTCAACCTCAATCAAATTCCTAAATTTACTCGAATCGTTCAAACAATAAAAAACAAGAGCCTGTTAATGAAAGAGAAATAAGATCAATCATTTACACGATAGTTATAGATAGCTCTTATATAGGAGATACAATGAGGGATGCTAAATAAAAACACTGTAAAAAGAAATCTCGATCGATCAGCGATGAAGACATATACAACGGGTTGATGCATCCCCTTTATGAATTAGCTCCCTCTTCACGCCCTTGGCTTTGCAGCCTTGCAGTTCGAAAAACATGGCTTTGCGGCTTTGTAGCTTGAATCGGGCGACGCAGGTTGAATCCGATGAAGTAGGCTGAATCCGGTGACGGGAAGATGAATTACCATTGATGACGATCTGTGAAGAGAGAGAAAGGGGGTTGTGTGCAATCTCTGTGTGTGAGAGATCGAGAGAAGGGGGCTGTTGTGCGATCTGTGTGTGAGAGTGAGACAGGGGAGGGGCAGAAGGTGTTTGACTGTTCGAGTATATGAAAGAAGGAGGCAGTGGTCTAGCCGCAGCATGGGCGATAGTTTGACCGGCAGTGTGCCTGTGCGATGACCGACGACTACTTGTGTACTGATGACTGATGAGAGAGGGGCACGGATGTGAACTGTGGAGTGTCTCTCTGATGAGAATATGAGATAAGGAAAACCCACATATGGTGATAGAGATGGGAAGTATTTGGACCACAGTCTTCCACGTCACAACACACTTCCCGATGCATAGATATTTTGTGTAGGTCTTAATATACTGTAAAGAGTAAATGAATCGATATTATTTTATAAGACTCAGCTCGTGATCGGCTCGTTACGTAAATGAGCCTTCTCGTTCACAAACATAAATAAACAAACATCATTATGTTCAAACTCGGTTCGTTTAATAAACGAGTCATAAAATTGTGTTCGTGTTCGGTTCACCTATTACATGAATGTACATGAATGAGTTTTAAAGAGAACAAACATCGAGCTGTTCATAAACAACTCGGTTCATTTACAGTCCTATGTCCCGGTGAGAAAAACAAAACGATGACAACAAAGATTATGGTCGGGAATCTACATATACTATTAAATGCATGAAAGTAACTTATTCTTTTTTTTTTCATTTTAGGAAAAAGAAAGTTATCTTGCTTTTAAGGCCTTATTATTGGGAAAAAAAAAGTCATGCAAGTTAGGAACATCGGTTAACTCCGGTGGCAGAGGAAGCAGGTAGTACTAGTGGGCACGCACCCACCTGTTATTTTCTGCATATTAGGCATTTTAGGTCATTTGAACGTAAATATCCACCTAAAAATTTTGTATTTGTGCTCTAATGTTTACTGCTTGAACTTTACTCTCAACACTAAAGGCTTTAAGGTATAATTATATAGTCACTTTAGAGGCAAAAGTAGCGCTCAATAACTAAGCTATAGCTTAAGTATCAAGCACTGTTGCTCTCGACACTAAAGACCGTAGAAGTAATTCCTGGCAGTACGTGACCACTGTTGCTCCCCTTTTTTTTTCCCCAATAAAACAAGCATTTTCTGCTATATGAATGAAAATGTTCACCTAAAAGTTTTGTATATGTGCTCCATTTTTCATCACCTGAACCCTAATATCAGCACTAGAAACTTTAAAAGAGTCATTATATAGAGATAAAAATAAAGCTCAAGTAACACGGATAACTTTTAATGGTTCAAGTTTTATCTTTTGATACTTGGTACCCACCTGTACAAATAATTAACGGTTCTGCCACTGATCTTTTTGCACACGAATAAGCCAACCGGGATTCTGAGTGGAAGGTTAGAGTCTGCATCCTTCCAATGGTATTGAAAACTTTCGACTCATTTTCATAATTATGTGGTGCTAAAGCACCTTACAAAACATTTTTATATGTTTCTTCCTTGAAAGATTTGGTCTCAAAAACTTGGTAAGCTTTGGAAAATTTCTTGTGGACTTCATCGGACGAATTGAAGTACGAAGATGGAGCGTGAAGGTCTCTCTTGTTTTCATTTGTTCCTGTTCTTCTGCAGAGCGCAAGCCTCTTAGAGCAGGTGACCTTCTGATAACGAGAGTCTTGTACGCTTATCCGCAAGCAAATAAAATTCCATGCAGAAGGACGGGCCTGTTCGTTTACCATTTCTATTTTTTTTTTATTTTCATCAATTTTCTATTCCGTTAGGAGATATTCTTGTGTACGAACATGTATTTTCACATTTTGTACTCTTTGGGTTAGATTTTTTCAAAACAAAAACTGAAAATAATACATGTAGACATTGAAAGAAATCTTTTCTTATTGCCATCGCAAAAAACTGAAAATAGTACTTTAGATATTCAAATGGCATTATCAGTAGATATAGCAGCCCTAAGTATCTACTTCTCTAGTAAGCTTTTGATTGTCCCCAAAACATTCAGTTTTCTGGGCACAAAAGGTCTGCACATGCATTTACTGGGTACGGATAAGCTACAATTATTAGTGCCACCAACATGCTGCCTCTGTTTTCTCTAGTCTCTACTACAAATTGGTACTGGCAGGTTGGGGGCATTTAGAGCTCTTTAATGGCATCAACAAAAGTGCTGGATATCTCACTGAAGTCAGATTACCTGCTCGGCGTACTCTTCTCGGCCTTCTGGCCAAGTTTACCTTCTCCGCTGTTCATATCAGCCAACCCATTTACGCCCACCGCCTCTCACGAGAACCCTTCGAAATACTAGCTTTTATTGGCTAATGTGTTATGTGTGGAAGGTTGCCTTTTTGGTTCTCTAAATGATAATGAGAACACCGTACTACTTCAAATGATTATATATTTATTAAGGGTTAATTACATCTATGTCCCTGAAGTTTGGGGGTAATTACACGCGAGGACACAAAGTTTCAAAATGTAATATATCATGACCAAAACCTTTTCAAATGTATCACCCGTATTCATCCGTTAGGGTTCCGTTAAAAAATTGTGATTTTTTGTTGATGTCATTCATGTGTATTTTCTAAATGTCAATACTATCCTTATATTGTATATACATAATAAAATTTATTATTTTTTAATTAGGGTAAACACCTAATTTTCAAAAAGTTTCTCTTCCCCAATAGAAACCCTAAATCTGAAATTGCCGCCGGCAGTCTCCCCTCCCCTGCCCCTGCCGCCGGCAGCCTCCCTCGCCCCCACCACACTGGCAGCCTCTTCCCACACCACACCACCACGTCAGTAAGCCCGTCCCCCACCCACACCGCCAGCAATCCCTTCGCAAACCCATTTCCCTCTCTCTCTCTCTCTATCTGCGATAAACACCTTCTCACAACTCCGCCGCTCTCTTCCTTCCTCCGTCACCACCGCCGATTTACTCTGGTGTGTGGTGACATGGTGGTGTAGGATCCTATTTGGTCTAGTTAATTTTTAGTGTGAGTGTGTGACAAACCCCGACGGCAAAACTCTTGACTCCCATGCCCGTCATAACCCAATTGTGGAATACCAAGCACCCCAAAACCCTGGTAACTTACCCTGCAGCAAGCTTCCACCCAAATTTGGCACCGGCAAACATGAAAAACACCAATCGAAAAACACCAAGCTTCCACCCAAACTCTTGTACTGGTGCTGTTGTTGTTGTTGTGTGTGTGTGTGTGTGTGTGTGTGTATATATATTTGCAAATTAGAGCTTTGAAGCCCTAATTTGCAGGGCAAAGTTGCCGGAGCCCGTGCCAATCGAGCTGCGCTCCGCCACCGTCACTAGCGTCAGGCAAAGATAAAAAAGAAAAATGGGAGGGGCATAGTGGGTATTTTATTTTAAAGTCAGGGACAATCAAGTCTTTTTGTCAAAACCGTTAAGTATTTTTGTATTCCGTTTGTCAACGGACATAAGTGTTACATTTTGAAACTTTGTGTCCTAGCGTGTAATTACCCCCAAACCTCAGGAACATAAGTATAATTAGCCCATTTATTAAAGCATGTCAGATTCAAAATAAAAAAAAATTCAAAAGTAAGGATGCCTAATTTATGCCCTTCCCCCCACCGGCCCACATGGTGCTTATCTGAAGAAGCGCTAAACGAACGAATTGAGAATCTAGCCAAATAGGGCTACTTGGCTTTCCCATCTCCAACTTAACCAGAAAAAGAATTTCAGAAGTTCAACCCATTTCGGTTTTTTTTTTTCCCTCTCTCACTCAGATACACACACAAGCTAATTGGTAGCCACCAACGATTGCCAGCCTTAGTCACTCGCCGCCGCCGTTGCCGGAAAATTCTGGCAGCCATCATTGATCACTGTCAGAATTCTAGCAACGGACCGTCGCCTGCCACCGAACACCACCATCAATTCTCAAAGCCACCTCCTCCCCGCCACCGCTAGTGCAATGAAGAAAATAGTTTTTGTGAAAAGGTGACTGGTTTAAACAAAAGAACTTAAAAACTCAACAGGTTGACCCTTATGGAATCGAGTTAATAGGGCGGGTTGCATCCAAATAAAATAGGCAAGATGGGGCGGAGCATCCCATATTGGCATCGATCAAAAGGATGAAAAGCCCATTAAATATAAAAGTCAATCTCAAATTCATATAGGATCTATATGGGACTTGACAATATCATACAAGTTATAGAAATGCCAACAAAATTACCTATGACAAGTCACGCAAACTTCTGTGTCATTGTGTTGTCTAGATTTTGCCATGTCTAAATTAGCTTAGCAAGAGAATACCGACTTTTTTTGTCTTATTATACGCATCTAACCCAGTTGTCACTAAAAAGTTTATTGGAGGCAAAATATTAATTGTTATACGAGAAGTAAGGTCTGGACAAGTCTAGGAGGGTGCGAAGATATGTATTTAATTTTTAGCAATTGATTCGTTAATACCGGAGATTAATACGACTAAACTCTAGTAGTTGAAAATAAAGAAGAGAGCCTTACCCTTTGAGAAATAGTAAATAAGCCGATTCGATTCATATTTCATTTGGTTAACGGAAAGGAACTGCCGTTTTCGCACTTCAAAGTGCCTGTCCACACATATTGTCGCTAAAAATAGTAATATATTGTCTCCAATACACGTTTTATTGACAAATAAAATGTGGGTGGGCCGTAAGGAATGGCGGGCCCATGGGCTAAAACAAACTTTGTTGCTTGTTTTCTAATTTCAGACTATTGAAGACGGGCCAGCGTGAATATGGTCCAAGTCATCAATAGCGCTCAAAAAATTATGGCCCAGTTAGCTATCGTCAAAATATACAGTGCGTGTCAACTAATTCAGTTTGTAAAGTTACATAGAGGCTATTTGGAATTGATTCTTAAAAGTATATTTTGATTCAATCAGAAATTAGCTTTAATTCATTATCCATTTTAAGCATAATAGATTAAAACTTGTTGAAGATTTTTGGATAAAAGGGGATTAAAGTAGATTTAGTGTAACAAAATTATTATATAATGTATTCAAACTGAAATTGAGCATTTAATGCTGTTTATATGTAAGAATACTTTTGTAAATCTCTTGGTCAAACTCCATGATTAAATCTTAATTCAATAAAATGAGGATTGTGGATTTCATCAGTTTTAACTTTTAAGCACATTGGAGCATATATAATCAATTTAATTTTTTTGTCAAATACTTCAAAATTAATTTAATCTGAATTTAATCAGGTTTGACCAATCTAGAATCAATCTTAAACATCATCTTCGCAGCGTAATAAAAGAGATGACATTGCTTGGGAGTCATATGACCATTCTGGGCTCCATGTGAACAGAATGGGCTGCCTAACATTGACCCGAGCCACCGGAAAACACGAATGGTGCATCTTCATAATCCTCGCCTTACTGTTTTCCTACGTCACTTGTGTAATATTGTTGTGGTATAAATGAGGTTGTAGCCAAAAGTTATTTTGTTGTAAAAAATGTGAGGGTTGCCTAGTACTTTAAGGTAAGGTAGGAAAAATTCCTTGAGCCATAAACAAATATAGAAACGCAACTCACGGCGAAAAGTTATTGACAAACTTGTACTAAAAAGGGATATAAGATGTACCGCGTATCTCAAAAATCACAAGTTTGATGGCAAAAGGAAATTTTGGCGAAAGAAGGACTGTCTCAGGAATTTACAATGTGCTACAAAAGGATACTTTTCCGTCCCTTTTCGTTTTTGTGCTAACCAAACTATTGAAGCGGTTGATTGCGCTCATGTCTTTTAGGTTATGGTGAAAATACACGCGTGTTCATTAGTTTGGACAAATATCATAGACATCCTTTGACCAAACGAAATCGTAAAATAAGTCACGGTTTTGTGGTAATGATTTTATTGCCCTCTTCCCTTTTCCTTATCTATCTCTCTCTCTCTCACTCTCATAGCATGTTTGCGAGTTTTGAAAGGAGAGAAAAGAAAAGAAAGAAAGAGAAGCAAGAGGAAGACAATTTTCCTTTCTTTTCTTTGTGAGTTCATCAGGGAAAAAAAAAGAAAAAACATGAAAAGGCTATGTATTTATACCCTTCTACAATATTGTAATCATCAAACCGTTTAAGTTGTTTCGAACCGCGCAAACCAACCAAACTAAACTAATCCAATCCGAACCGTCCAACTAAACTAATCTAATCCGAACCGTTCAAAGATCTTAACAGTTTGGCTTTATATTTTTCAAATCGACCTTGGTCTGGTGTGGTTCACACAGTTCACATTTTTTAAACTGATTCCAAACCGAACCGAACCGACCTATTATATGTTAATCGATTTTCAATAACATTCATTGATAATTTCACATATATAGTATTAAGTAATTCCAAATAAAATCTTGAAATTTAAAAGAAAAGAAAACACTGAGAATACTTATAACACAAAAATTTCCTGACCAATAACTATTCTATATTTACTCATTCTTTTCTCATACATCAATGAGTACTTATATATCGGATGTAACAAGATTATATGTAATTTAGAAAAAAATATAACTTCAACTTTGAATCACTGTTAGATTCAACAGTAGTTCACAAAGGAACAACGTCTTTAAGTGGGAGCAAACTCATCCAAACTAATTAAGTCGAACCATTTAAACCAACCAAATCATATTGTCTAAATCGGTGGTGTTTGGGTTAGTTTGGTTCACAAATTTTCAAACCGAGGGGTAACAGTTCGGTTTGGAGTTTGACCCCCAAACCGAACTGTGCTCACCTCCTAATTGTGATAATTCTAACAAAGACTCTGAAAATGTAATCCCAAAAAGAACATGATTCTCATGGGAAACAAATGAGTCATCAAAGACATCATACAAAGTTCATACTCTACTAATGTAATAAGTCTTATATCACTGATCAATACCACAATAAACAAATACACAACCGAGCCATGAGTTGACAACAAACATCTAGACATCGACATCTAATTACAGTCACATCAACCTCACCAAACCCTAATTGATCTCCAATTGATTCTAAAGAAAAAATCGTGTGGGGATTTAACTCCTTGCCGATTCATGCACACATTTTGCAGTTTTAATTTTGCATGATTAGAGCATATCTATTACTCCCTCCGTCCCATATAAATTGATCATATCTCCTTTTTGGGCAGTCCCATAAAAATTGATCATTCCAAATTAAGAAATGTAAGTATTTTTTTTTTTACATATTTACCCTTTTATATATTTTATTTTTTCTTCATATTTGATTCTCAAGCAACTCATTTTCTCTCTCTTGGCCCACCTTCTTACACCTTTTCATTCTATTTTTCTTTTCACATTTAACACTCTCCTAACTCATTTTTTCTCTCATGTCCCACTATCTTCTCATCCTCTCTTTAAAAAGCAGAGTGAAAAACACACAATATATGATCTACACTTCCAAATTAAAAAAGATTTTATAAGTACTTTTACATTTTTACCCTTTTTATATTTTTTATTTTCAAATTTAACTTTCCAGCAACTCATTTTCTCTCTCATGGCCCACATTCTTACACTTTTTATTTTATTTTATTTCACTCTCAACATTAATACTCCTCTAACTCATTTTCTCTCTCTTGGCCCACTTTCTTCCCATCTTCTCTCTAAAGAGTAGAATGAAAAATACACAATATATGATCGAAATCCTTAATATGCGTGCAAAGAAAAAAGATAGAATTATGTAGGATGTAGGGAGTATTACATTTTGATAAGCCTTGGGGAAGATTACAGTTTAGGGCTGTTTGAGTTTTTTTTATGGTGTTTGACCATAACCCTAACCCATCACCACCTAATTTCGGTGGTGCGGGTTGTCGGGTATGCGGTTGTGGTATTGCAAGTAGTGGTGTTGCATGGTGTTGGTGGTAGTCATGGTATGCAGTCGTGGTGAGTCATATGCGATTTTTTTGCAAAATCTATGAAATCCTATTGAATTGAGATGTGACAGAGGGGTGGGGGTGCCTGGGCTATGTCGGTGATGGAGGTCGTGCTGCGGTGGTTGGGTAATCAGAGGGGTGGTTCGTGGTATTGAGTGGTGCTATGGTGTTTGGTTGTGGATGATGTAGTGGTGGTGCCATAATGGTTGGTCAAAAGAGAAATATGGAAGAAAATTAGGGTTTGACTTTTTCTAGTTTGAAAATTACATATTTTAATTATGTTGTAGTATAAGGGTTGTATGGACATTTAAAAAATATGTATCGATGACTACAACAGAAAGGTACACCTTTTAACAAGTCTCATAGAGGGATATGGCTGAATACAAATTTTATGGATTTGATCATGTACTATTATATTTTGGAACTTTATGTTCTTAACCACAATTTCATCATAACTTTAGGAACATAGGTTTAATTAATAGACATCAAAAAACAAAAAAAAATTTTGTTCTCCATATTTGTGGTAACTTTCGCCAGAGAAAATATGGGACGAAAGGGTCCCGAATGTCAGTTGCCCATTTTCTTGATTGATTTTGGGCACCAGTATTGGACTCCTTAGAGCCCACTTCTATTTATGGCGACAAAAGTGCTCAATCATTTTAGGGTTCTTTACCAAATCGAGGTAGCAATGTTTGCATAATGGTGACACACCCTAGTCGTGCAAGGTCCTCCACACTCCATAGTCTACTAGCTGACCATTGTAGTATTCCACCATAGATAAGTTAACATTCAACAAAATTATGCTAAAAAATTTCAACATTTACTCGCGTATGAGAGTTTAGGTTAAGTGACTAGTGGTGGTTTCTACACGATTTTGTATAATTATAAGTTAACAAATCACGATGTATACAAGCGCTACTAGCAATTTGGAGAGACCAATAAGTCGATTTCATGAAATGATAGCCCATTGACACCATTTTGAAGTTAGTAACATACTAAATTTACTTCTTTTTCGTGAACATGATAGAAGTTTTTAACTCATCAATTATTTTTGAGAAAGTTATGAACAAATTGTTGTGGATAGTCTTATTTGTCGAACTCATTTTGTGGCCATCGACGCTCACGTGCAGTTTCGATTGTACCTTGTGAAACCAAATTGTACAAGCATAGAAGTTGAGAAGGTGTCTAGATTGAAAATAATACACACATATTTCATGGCCTTGAACATGCATAAAAAATCTTGCAAAGCAGACTTTATCAATTTGCAGCAATTCATAAGTATCTTCTAATAGTTGTATCCAAAATCCGAATCAACCCACCAAATCACCGGCTTGAATCTCGTTCAGTCGATAACCACACTCACACCTCAAGCAAGAGCACTGCCTTTATATATATGATAGAACGTATTAACATTCGGGTCTGGATTCTAAACCGCTTGGATTAGAGTGGTCAATATATCACCCTCCATTACACGGTACCATGAAATTTGGGTTTGAAGTAACATTTGAAACTTGTCCTCTACAATTAAACTTGCTGTTAATCCTCCCTAAAGATGCCACTGATAATGCCTTAGCGCTTCCTTTGGCGTATTTACGAATCAACGATGAGGATGCTACCGATTTGGCAAGACCGAGAGCTCCCAAGTAGTCTTCAGGACCTCCCCTTTATTTAGGCCTTTGTTTTTTTCTCTAGGGTTAAGGCCTGCATGTACCCCCCGTGTACCCATTTTTGCCTCTGTGCTAATAAATCCCATGCTAAGCCCTTTTCCTGAAAATAAGAAATAAATAAGTAGATACATAAAAGTTGCTATTGATCCCACGTACAAAAGGTGAAAGTTGTCACAAATAATTTAGAGCCCACCTCTATTTATTGCGACCACCATTGATGGGTTGGTTATATCAGAGGGCCCTGACCACTTCGTGGTAGCAATGTCTACAACATGGGGACATCCCAAAGTTTTGTTATATGCCCACATTACAACTGTTCATTTTGAATATCTTTTCAAAACCAACTATTCTGTCGTCCACCTAACCTTTTTCTTTATTTTTTTCATCTATAATTTTTTATTTTTGCAAAGATTATCATTTGTTTTAGAACGCGAAACTCTTTCTTAGGATGTTCTTGTTTCCGGGGTTGATTGGATTAGCCGCCGACGAGCTTAATTAGCATTGCATCTCGATGGTAGTATTTTCGATTAGCTACGTAAATCAGGGGCTATTATAAAGAGATTATCATCGTCACGAGTAAAGTATTTTTAGTTGAAGCATATAGCAACGTAGGATTACTTACATGGGTGTTCAGCATATGAAAATATTCAATGGTCTTGAAAAGATAACTTATGGATGAAGCTTACGCGTTACCACAATGGTCCTTTACATTGAGATGGATAATTTTTTGGTTGCCCGAGACGCAATGATATTTTTGCTGACACATTCAGCGACAATTATTAAAGACGTTTTTATAATCACACAAACCAAATATCACCAAAAAATATACAACTATGTTATAAGAAAATTTGTAGCCATCTTCTTAAAACTCAAACAGCGAGCAAATATTTTCAATTTCGCACTCAAAACATTGCATGTATAAATGTTTGCATGACGTTTCTCCTCTGGGTGAAACATCCACCAACCATAGCCACATCCCCCTCGGGGTGACCACACACCTACCGCTATCGACACCACCGCCCACAATTACATCATTCATCCCTTCGATTTTGAACCACATGGAAACATTGAAAAAAATTTCAAAATTGAAAATAACAAGAGAGAGAGAGAGAGAATCGTACACCACCAATGTCATATTACAGACATTAGAAGGCCTAATATTTCTTCAATTCAACATCATCGAGGCAAACCGACAAACACAAGACACAAATCCGTCTCCTTTGCGACGAAGAACTTGGAGATTTGTTTGTGGTTTACATTATATGCGTAGTGTAGAACTGAACAATCTGAGTTTGTAGTTGTCATTTGTTTGTGCGCGCCTAGTGGTTCATCACTCGGTCACAAAAAATTGATTGCTGAGATGATGGGGAGGAAGAAAGAGAAGAAACGAACTAATGTATTGAATACAAGGAACGTATAAAACATCTACTTTTTCAACGGGTCAGTGACCGATAGACATGACCAAGACAACGAACGCTTGATGATTTTTTCACGGAGCGTTCACTTTCTTTTCAAACTTTATGTACTTTGATGAAATTACACTCTAACCTAAGAGAAGTACGTATAATTAACCCAGGAAAGAAATCAATGGAATGCAAGACGAGAGAGGTGAACAGGGAGATGGGGATGTTCGGACATGAGGGCTGTTTGGACGACAAGCGAAACTTGAGACACATAATGAGGGGTAACGTTGGTGGGATGTGCAGCCAGCCCCCACACATGCAAGTTGCTCCTACCATGTTGAATGCAGAATAAAGCAACATGAGACCCGAGCTCCAGTGTGGATCATTTTTCCGACAGCCAGGTGCATTGACTGGTGTTTCTCCAACATTTTCAATGTACGTTCCCTCCTTTCCCATTCTCTTCACCTGTGCTTATTCCCTGTTACCTCCCATCAATTCAATGTACGTGCACCGTTGACTGTGCTTCTGCTTTCTATATTTAATCCAAGAAAACCTTGTTTAGTGACATTATAATTGACATTAGTGTATCTACTACGCGGTGGAATCGAGATACTGTAACGCGGTATTTAACTTAAGATCTGAACCTAATGTCAGATATAATATCACTTCATTGCAGAATCGAGTTATGCTCTCAGCTCATCGTGCATAATTCAGATCCGCTAACAATGTTCTTCTTGCTTATTTATTTTTTTAATGATTCCTAAGTAATTAACGAAAAGAAGGTAGAAAAAAAAATAGTTGCACTGTGTTTAATTAACTTCCATAAAAGCACGGAAAAGCTAGCAGCTAAACACCATTTAAGCTACACGCTCCTGAAAGCTAGATTATTTAAACCTCTAACTAATCAAAGAGACAATTACTGAAACCTAGTTACTGTGCAAGACAAGGTAACCATGGTTGAGGATTTTGGCTCTTATTCAGCATTCCGAGGAATAGGGTACAAGCACCAAAAGAAGAGGGCTTAAAGGAAGCAGAAGTAAGGAACATTAAGATGGAGCTTAGTACAGTCAAAGCCTGCGAGTCTGTATAAAGGCAATGAGGAAGCTGCGAGAGAGAGAGACGAGAGAGATGGGGGCATTGAACGGAGGACGAGGTATGGGGAGAGGAGGACAACTTAATTGGTGATCGGGCAGCGAGGCACACAACCCATTGCAACACTCATTTTCTGATCCATCCCTATGCTCTATGTTACTACGCCTTATATACCTGTCCCCTAAACCTTAATTACTGCTGCTCGCAAATGCAAATGGAGGTCCAGAATGAAATAAATGACTGAAAACATGTGTGTGTGAGAGAGAGAGAGAGAGAGAGAGAGATCTAGGGAGAGATGAAATGAAGGTGAGAGAGCCGCAATGGAGGGAATGGGGAAGATGACAGATGTGAAGATGAAGGGATAATGTAAAGCTTGCATGTCAAACACGTCTTGACAATCACAAGATAGAGATCTAATTTCCTCGAACCCCTTCCAGCTTTGCAGCCACAACATGCTAAAACGCACCGCCACCAAGCAAGTAGACATTAACTACGTCAACTCCATATGTTCGCACTACAGATGGGAAAACAAAAAGAAGTTACGGTCAGATGGAGCCATTGCTCGACAAATCTAGCAATGGCTCCATGTCTCATCCTCAAAACAAGACTACGAGTTTAAGAAGAAATTTAAGATGGAAGAAAGAGCAGAAGATAAGATTTAAAATAAAATAAAATAAAATAAAAAAGATTAAAAACCCTAAACTAACCAAGTCTGATTCCCCCGCTGACTTCAATATAATTAATTAAGTAACTCATCACCACACCAGATCCCCAGATCTCCATCCTTCTTCTAGCTCTCTCTTGGCAGCAAAAATCATGGGAATGGCGGTGGTGACAATCTTGCCCAGAATGGTCGATTGATCAAATGGCCCAAACAGGACATTGACAAGAGGTATTTAGGGTTTTTTACCAAGGGTGTGCTTGTTGTTGTGCATCCAGACTTTGAGCACATGACGCTTGACGCCAGTCTCGGCGCAAAATTGGTGCACAACTGCCTCGTCCTGCTTCTGTATGCGCCATTCCAACCGCTCCGCCAGCGCCAGCATCTTGTCCTTCTGCTCCTGCGTGAACTTGGTCCTGAACCGCTTCTTCGACTCGCTCCCACCGCCACCCCCGCTGCTGCTAGGGTTGGATATGTCCTCCATGTCCTCACGCGACGCCGACTGCAGCGCCAGCGGCCGGGCCGGCGTCACGTGGAGGTATCCCGCGGGGTGACCGCCCGAGCGGTGGTGGTGGTAGTAAGGCGGCTGCGAGAGCTGCTGGTAGAACCCTTCCCCCTCCGTCTCCTTGCGGTGGAAGTTCCGGTGGCAGTTGCACGCCGCGCATTTCAACCCGTCTAGACTCCCGTCCTCCCCCGCCGCCATGAATTCTCCGCAGCCGTCCACCGCATGGCCGCCGATGCCCACCGCGTGGTTCTTCAAGCATTCCCTGTACCTATATGCCCCGCTGCCACCAGCTACTTTCCTCGCCGCCGATGACGCCACCTCTGCACCCCCCGTTCTCTCAAAAACCGCCGGCAGCTGTACGCCAATTTCCCCCTCTTGTTCTTCGTGTTCATCAAATTCCATTTCTTCTGCACTTTTCTGTCAGCAGAACAAAGATCTACATCGCCGATCGATCCTAAAATCCACCACCAATACCACCGCAGTCGGCGGTAATAGCCACAAAGCTTAATTGGGTGTGTTAATATAAGTAAAAAAGCAGGATAAAACAAGCTTAGATTGTGGGGTTTGGTTGTTCAGAGGAGAAGATAAGAGGGGAAGAAGAGGGTGTGGACAGAAATTACCGGGCCTGCTAAAAGAGGAAACAGAAAGAAAAAAAAAAGGGAAGAAAGAAGGGCTACGCTGGGCTGTCTTACACGCATGCTAACTTGAACGAAGGGCTTTCCATTTCTGAGTAAACATCGTTATTCCGGTTCATTAAGGACAGGTTTACCGGTTGTAGCCGGTAATCCGTGCTCCCTCTGGTTAGAGCATCCACTGTTTGAGTGATACTTCACCGTCCTCTCTTACAATAACAATAATAATAGAAGGGGGGGGTGTGGGAGTGTCCGAATTTACTTTTCAGTAAGCAAGCACGAGAATGGAAATAAAGGGGGCGGGTGTGGTCAATAGAGTGACGTTGGAGGCAACTGAAAAGCCGGTGTTCGGGACAAATTGGTTTTGGGATTAAGGCCTGCAGACGAAAAGACTTGGGACTCTGACTGCCGTGTGGTAATAGCCCTTAACTATACTAGTACATAGAACTCACAATTTTTTACCCATACCCGGGATCGATTCTTACTCCGTCAAAAATCCCGAATACGAATACGTATATAAGCTACCCGTGAAAAGTTGACTCATATCCCAACGATCCGTAATTTTCAGTTCGATACTACCCATTTTAGAGTATATATAGAAAGAAAATTATGCCCTAACCGATTAACCCTTCGTTTTCTCACATTTCTCTCCCTCTCACGCCGCCTCACAAATCTGCCGCCGCAGCCCATCTCACACGAGACGCAATTTTTAGTGCTGGCGACCAGATCGTGACACCGTCAGGCATCACTGCGTTCCTGACTCACTCAGCCCCCTTAGATCAAGGGTCGTCACCTGTCAGCTCAGCCCTTTCATGCTTCAAGGCCACCGCGTCGTTGCCCCGACAGGCCCAAGATTTTGGCCGCTATAGCAGCACCTCTTAGGCTCTCACCTCTTTACTCCGTCAGCCGAGTCAGCCCCCTCACGGCCTCACTCTTCACCTCTTCAGTCTTCAGCTCCGTCAGGCCCCGATCGAGAAGCTCCGTCAGTCTTCAGCTCCTTTAGTCTTCAAGCTTCATCACTCTTCAGTCTTCACGTCGTACGACACAGAACTCAAGCAGAATGACTATTACAATATGTTCGTTTAAAAAATAAAATATAAAATATAAAAGGTATTTATTTATCCGCAGCTAATACCCTTCCTACAAGGGTAGGATACGGATCAAGAAAAAAGCTACCCAAGAAAATCCGGGTAAAAGTTACCCGACCTGTTTTTATCCTGACCCAATGGTTCAGCGGGCCCTACATGTATTTTACACACGAGTTTTCCGTGTGTTTCGGTCCCTATGTAGGTGGAATCGGGAGCTCATATGTTTGTGGTGCTCTTGTAGATCTCCGAAACACAATACTCCCTGCAAATTGGACCAAACCTTTACAGTCACGATATTTTTAGCAACAAAAAAAGATACCAGTACACTACTAACAGGTTGTGTGGAAACGACTGTTAATACCCCGTAGGCTGAGGAGTAAAAGGAGGAACAAAAGTGATGTGAATTATTCAAGAATCTTGCTATATTCTATCAAAGTGTTGGGATTTCGTGACCACATATGGGCTTCATTGAGGACTAACTGATTACTCATGTTGAACAATGGTAAAGCTTTCCTACCTGCTCTAATCTGCTTCGATCCGGTTACGTATTACCTTTCTTTATGTAGAAGTCATTATAATTTTGACAATGGACCTGATCAGAATTAGTTAGTCACTCGAACAGATAGCGGGAGGGCTTCATTATGAATATATATTGCTGTGTTATTCAAGCAAAATGTGAGATCATAGAACGGGAAAGCCATTTGCATCTTTTACACGTTGCTTGTAACCCCTTTTTTTCTATTTTAATTTTCATGCTTTGTAAAACCCAAAAATATGTATCTTTTTTGGAGAAAGTAAAAATCATGTATTACCTAGTATGTTTACCATTTTCGAAAATACAAGAAGAAGTGAAATCCTATCAAATTCCATTATTGGAAACATGAAAACACCTTCAATAATGTTATCTGAATATCATGCTCAAATGAGTGCATTAAATTCTAACAATACATTTGCAACAAATGATGTCTAAATTTACTATTTCTGAAAACAAATTTCTTTTCCAAAAAAAGCTAAAGTTACACGAAAACATAAAACCAGGCATTAAAGTTTTAGAAAGTTTACGTCTCTTGGAATTAAAGCTGTCGGTAATACAACGAGGGCACTCTTTGCACACAGATGAGAATTTACAAGGTAACCCGCCTTCCATGCTGGGTCATTTTGTTTTCTTCTTTTATTTGAGTTTAAAGGGTTATGTTAGTGTTAACCTTAGACCTGGCAAACGGGTAAACCCGGCCGAGTACGGGTAAAAATTACCTGTTTTTTCCCGGGTAGCTATTTCATGTACCCGTACCCAGTTAGGACGGGCCGGGTATTACCCGCGGGCATGTCCAATTTTTTCAATCTTTTTTTTTAAACCATAGTTTGTCATTTTTATAATTGCCATTTGCCAATCTACTTTCTTATTAACAAACACACAGGTATTAAATCTCATCTTCATAATTTAGCACATTTTCTTCTTTTTCAATTCTTTTGTTCTACTAAAGCATTCTCTGTTTCTACTTTCTTGTTAAAGGTACCTTAATTTCAATTTATGTAAATTACTCATAGCACTTACTCTTACTTAATTACTCACGACTTAGTACTTACTACTACTTAGTACACGTTAATATAAGTACCATAAGATCGAACGTTAGCATCAAGCATGCATCAAGCCCCATCCCCCACGCCCCCCCCCCCCCCGCCCCCACAATCCAAAATTAGACAATTTGACTTAAACATAAAACATCACATGAATAATAATTAAAAAAGTCTTCAAGTCTTCAACTAATTCATTCAACTTCCCAATCCGCATCACTTCAAGTCTTTAGGCATCCGTCAAACTTCTTGCATCCAACGAACCGTCCATGCTCGGACTACTCGGCAAACTTAGCACCAATTCACTATCTTCGAGATCTTCATCTACATTTAAACACATGTGGTTAAACTATATCTCAAAACACATAAATTGATTTATAATTTTAATGCTTCACAACTAAAAACTTACTTTGAATTGCATAACCAAACAACCAATTACGTCTGCAAACCAAAGTTTGTGCATTATCGGGAGTAAGTGAACTCCGATATTTGTTGAGAACTTTTGTACCAATACTAAAAGATGATTCGGAAGTAACTGTGGTTATTGGAATACTCAAGATATCACGTGCCATGTTCGAAAGAACGGGATACCTAGAACGATTATCTTTCCAATACTCCAAATATCCAAGTGTGCATAATCCACACAGTCATACGGCTGCTCCTCCAAATAAAGATCCAAGTCCGACTTCTTCTTGGCCTCACGTCGTCGCTTTTTAAAGTACTCCTATATTTTTAGAACCGCCAATGTAAACAATTAAACAACAAATTTTAAAAAGTAAGAACAACAATGTAAACAAGAAAAGGAAATAACTTACTTCAGTGTCATCTTCTTGCCTAGGAATGTCACTCGTACCAACAAAAGCTTTATCCTTCGGAGCAACGGAATTTTGGAAAACATATTCTTGATAGAGCTTCTCGATACTCTTTTTAAGTTCCTTTCCCATTTATCACATCAATCTTATTATAACAATATTCCACAAATTCCAACTTGTACCGAAGATCAAGAACCGTCGCCATAGCTAGAATAATACTATAAGATTCCCAATACTTTAAAAACTTTGGATACATTTCAGTAGCCATGCTTCTCAAAACTAGATCCTCACTTTCCATTTCTTCCATTAAGCGCAACTGAATTCTCCACACCGAATTAAAATACAAGTTTGCCGTTGGATACTCAGTCCCAGACACAAGATTGGTCATTACAGCAAATGGGGCCAAAAACTTTGCAATTCTAGCCCCCCTATCCCATTCTTCGTTAGTCAAACAACACTTGTGTTTTGATTCAGTAAGAGAATAGTTGACAAATGCCAATCAAAATTTAATTGCACACTCTAGCATGAAAAAAGTAGAGTTCCAACGAGTGGGAACATCCATGCGCAAACCCATTGAAGATGTCACATTCACACCAACTTGCTCACAATATTGGGCAAATTTTATCAACCTACTCTCAGATCCTTTGACATACTTAATGCTCTCCCTAATCTTGTAAATAGCCTCACAACCAACTTTCAATCCATCTTGAAAAATGAGGTTCAAAATATGAGCAGAACATCGAATCTGAAAATAATCGTCATTACTCACCAAGGCTTTGTTAACTAGCATTAAGTTCTTCAAATGATCTTGCTTGTTATCACAACTAGATGCATTATCTAAAGTGATCGAAAACACTTTTTTCTCGATTCCCCAATCCTTCAAAAAATCATAAGCTTTGTCACACGAGAATTTACCGGAATGCGGTGGAGGAAAATGGGAAAAGTTAAGGACTCTACTATGCAATTTTCAATTTTCATCAACAAAATGTGCAATCAAGCAAAGATACCCCTCCGATCTAATTGAAGTCCAAACATCCATCGTGAGACATATTTTGCCACTTATTCTAGCCAAAGTAAGCTTAAGTACCTCTTTCTCCCTCAAAGAAATTTTCAAACAAACGGCTTTAGCGGTATTACGAGTATACGTCTTAACCTCCACATTTAAGTAGCAATGAATCTCCCTAAGGCCCTCATGTTCAACAATGGAGAAAGGATAATTATGCTTCAAGATTGCAATGCTCATTTTTTTCACGATAAACATCTTGAGAAACCTTTTTGGTCCTCAATTTTGCCAAGTAATCTAGCTGCATTTGTTTAATATCCATGAAATGCTTCTTGTAGGCATTACAAACCTTAAGATGTTTATGCATATTTGAAGTTCCGTGACTACTCTTGCATGGCTTCCTATCCGGAGTGGTTCCCATTGTAAAACTTTTCTCCCTACACGACCTACAAACGGCCCTATGTTTATTATTTTCTTTCACAATGTCAAATTTCTCCCAAATAGCACCTTTAGACTTAGAATCAATCTCAATACCATCATGATTAGTACAAACAGGGGAGTCCTCATCAATGTTTACAACCTCAACATCAGGATTTTCAGTAGGTGGATTCATGTTCACAATTCCATCGATCCTACAATAGCAACAACAAGAAGCAAGGACTTTTTTCAATAGTTTATTTTAGTATTTCCTATTACCAGTGGAATATTTTATTGATTCGCTCATCCAGTCATTGATTTTATCGCAATTCGCAGATTCAGGAGTGGTCACTTTGGCATTTCAGTGTTTATTTCAGTGGTTTATTGATTCAGTCATCCAGTCATTCTTATAATCTTCTTTCAGTGGTTTATTTCAGTATTAACAAAATAATAGTCCACATTACACAGTTCATAGAATCATAGGCAGCAGTGACAAATGTAGTGCAGAGAATCAGAGATGCATGATTTTTAGAATTTCAGCAATACCAATCCCAAAAAATCAATCAAACACAGAGAAACCATTTAATCTATTATCAATATTCAACAGTCCAAACTGGCAAAATCCAAATCATCATTCATTCATTCAACAGTCCAAAGTTCCAAATTATTTTCATTGAGGTGTCGTCGGTATTTATAATAAATAACGAGTTTAAAGAGGGACTAACCTTGCTCGTATAAATCCGTGACGAACAGAGGTGAACGGCTGTGGTTGTGGGGCTGTTTACAAAATTACGGCGGTCGGCGACTCGGCGTAAGGACTTGAGTTGATCAATTGAACTTGAAGATGTTGGGCAACACCGATCGGCAATCTCTGAGAAGATAGGCAGCGCCGCAAGCCCACAACAGTGGTCGATCTGTCGGTCGGAGTCAGAGAAGTAGATGAAGGATTGGATAGTCAACACCGATCGACAATTTATAAAGGAGGAAGAGCCGTCAACCGAGGAGGGGCGACGTCACGACCCTCGATGGACGACGGTGACTGGTAAGAGTTGAGACTGAGAGTCTGAGATGGGAGATGGTTGTGTTGTGACGGCCAGAGACGGCTGACAAGAGGGAGTGAGTGAACTAGTGAAATAAAAAATGTAAAGTGATTTAGGGTTAGGGCAAGTGATGAGTGACGTAGTATATATACCTCAGAAAAACGGGTAAATCCGGGTTACCCGTTACCCGAACCGAACCGCAAAAAACGGGCCGGTCCAGGTCCAATTTTGACGGGTATCGTTTTGGGCTTAACCTGTAGCTGTATGTATGTTAAGAAGCATAATGACAATTTAATATAACTAATTAGTGTTAAAGTCTGCTCATAGGAAACATAAGGCCACGAGGTATAAGAAGCAGATATACGATTTATTTTTAGTCGATGCGAGATATAACTTAAACACCCGCTCTCACGTGCAATGTGGGATTAGGTGATAACCAAAAACATCATAAATCTCGATCCAAATTACGGCATAAGGATGAGATTAAAGAGCCTTGATGAGGATGAGGATAAAGAGTCTCGATCAAACTTATGACACAAGGATGAAAATGACGAAATAGGTACTGGGTCTCGTTCTAATACCATGTTAAAACTTAGTGTCCAATTCAAAAATATGCTCATAGGAAGGATAAGCCCACTAGGTAAATTATTTTCAGTAGACCGAGGGATATAACCTAAACAATTAGCATTGGTATTGCAAAAGTACTAATTACTAAGTTTTGTTCAAAAATTCACCTGTAAAGTTTGTTCATTTGTCTCCAAAGATGGAATTTTATTGTAAAGTTTTGTTAAAAAACTACCTTTTAAGGACAAGTTTTACCATTCATGGCTCCTCAGGGCTGCCTCTTGTACCTTTCGGTTCATGTTATTCTCGTCTTGTCATTCCATGTAAACTTGTAGACTATAAATGTTTTCCGTTTTGTTTTTGTTGAAGTAAAATTCCATTAGGCCAGAAAAAGAAAATTACATGACAAAAGCACAATCGAACAATTAGCCCTGGACACAACATGGCCAACATAGCCTTGAGGGAAATCAAATAGTCGATGATTAGAAATATAATTGTTTGGGTTCAAACTAAGTATAACCAAGCAATTTTGATACAGAATTTGAAAAAATATCGAATCAATTATGAGGTTGCATAAAATGGCAATTTAAAGTACTGCCACGGTTTACATCGGAGCTAAAGAGGTGGGTGAAAAACCTCCCAAGGCCGGATCAAGCAATCTGCAACTCGTTGGGAATGTGCATCCTTCAATTCCAATAGATCTGATTCTAAAGTCACAATCCCACTATCTCGGACCTAGAGATGTCAAACGGGCCGGGCTTGGGCCGCCCGGCCCGGGTCCAGCGGGCTTTAAGCGAAATCGGGCCGGGGCTGGGCCAGGGCCGTAGCCATCCGGGTCGGGCCGGGCCGGGCCGGCTGAGGAGAAATCCTAGGCCCGGTCCAGGCCCAGGCCCTAGGCCCAATTTCTAGGGGCTTGGGCCGGCTCGGGCCCTTTTTTTAAAATTTTCTTGTTATTCAATTTTAAATTTCATCTTTAGGCATGTCCAATTTTCAAATTTTGACAAATCTAATTTTTATCATTTTATTTCATTATATGTAATATTCATATATATGTATGTATGTATAGATATATTTATTTGTCTCTCATTTTATTTTTTGCTATATGTTAAATATTTTCTTACTCTTCTTGGTGATCTTTATTAATAAAATCTGAACACATAACAATTATTACTATTTAAGAGAGACTGTTTCTACTATTTGATATTTTACTTCAAACTAATTGGCCGAAAACCCGGGATTGATACATGTTAATTACCGAGACGATCTTTAGTAATAAGTATAGAAAAATAAATGTGTTCATAGGCCCTCCTCCTTTTATCCGGGCTTGGAACCGGCTGCTTGTAAACAAACAGGCGAAGTTACCTATTTTTTTATATATACGAAAAATATATATCTTGCTTGTAAAAATTTATTTTATATATATGGAAAAAAAGTATATTTTGTGAAAAAATTTATTCTTAAAACTTAAGAGAAGGAAAATAAAAAGAAATTACCTAATCATCCGGAAGTACTTCAATATCCGAGTCACTGCTCTTCCTATCATCAATCGGTTTATCTTGCTCGCGGTATTTCGCATCAAGATAATCCTTCCAACATACACATAGCTCGAGCGACTCGGGGTTAAGACGACTCCTCCTGTCATCCAAAACCCTCCCGCTGGCTGAAAATGCCGACTCTGAAGCAACCGTGGAGGCTTGCACTGGCAGTACATCCCGTGCAATTTGGGATAAAGTTTTATACATGTTTTGATTTTGTTTTCAAAAATTTAACAAATTAAAATTAACCTGTTCTTGCATTGATAAATCAGAATAATGATCAGTATTTGCATATACACCAATCTCATTAAAAGAGGAAAAAGTAGACGAACCTGCCGAATTAGAAGTACCTTCACCTGGTAGTTGTCTTGCTACTAGATGTTCAAAGCCCTTAAGGTATGGCGCATAATACCTCTCAACAGTCGATGATGTAGCTCGCCCGCGCACGTCAGCAGAATTACGATAGAGGTTGAACAATTCCTCAAACCTCTTGCTCACTTTTGCTGTGAGTGCGGTTGTCTCCTCTGCTGTGTAGCACATTAATTTCGATATCTCTTGTATCGAGGCGTTCACGCCATGCAACTTTAACCTAGGATCTAAACAAGTAGCCACAGCAAAAATAACAGGCAGTCTACTCCAATATTTATTAAACTTTTTATCCATCACTTTTACTATTTCCTTAAAGGGTCCTATATATCTCCATTTTGTTAACATTGTAGCCATCTTGAGAATTTCTATTACAGCGAGAGGAGAGGTGGGATAGTACGTACCAGACAATAAATTGGTAGACGTGTAGAATACCTCCAAAAATTCAGCTAGGTATGTGGCCATCTGCCATTCCTCTTGAGTTGGCAAGCCGGCTGGGAACTGGGTTAGTAGAAAATGCGTATAGACTTCTCGGTATGCCAGAATGTGTAAAAGCATATGGTATGTAGAGTTCCACCTGTGGACCACATCTGTAACTGCTCTCCTGCGAGGCATATTATATTCAACACACAACGTTTTAAATTGTTGTGTTCTCGGACTCGAGCTATTAACATACGCTGTCATACCCCTCATTTTGACAAGAATATCTCCTGCAGCAGCTAAACCATCTTGAACAATTAAATTAATTATATGACAAACACAACGAACATGAAATAATTCACCAGAAAGTACAGGTTTGAGGCTCTCCTTTAAAGCATCAACAGCAGCTGTATTGTTAGAAGCATTATCAAAACTAATACTCATAATCTTATCCTTTAATTTAAATGTGGTACATGCTTTTAATATAAGAGTAGCAATGTTCATTCCATCATGCGGAAAAGGAAAGAGCTCGAAAGCGATGATTCTCTTGTGCATAACCCAATCTGCATCAATCCAATGAGCGGTCACACAAGAATAACTAACAAAAGTAAATGGAGATTGCCAAATATCAGAAGTAAGACTAACTTTACCGTCAAATTTATCGAAATAATCGATAAGGCGTGCTTTAGCAGCATTGTACTGTCGGAGTGCATCGGATCTAGTTGTGTTTCTATGAACCTTTTTGTACAAAGGTTGAACGTATGTGTTCATATATCTAGAGTGCTTAGGATTATCGGCAAAAGAAAAGGCTTGTTCATCGTGAATAACAAATTCAGCGAGACCGTCTCTTTGCTCTCGCTGATTATAAACAAATAACTTACCGTCAAAAGATAACTGCGTTTGGGTAGGTTCGACGTGGCCTTGTCGAGGTGCACACAGAGGGTAATGCCTGTTAAGATGTCCATTACCACTACCAGACGAAAATAATTTAGCGCAGTACTTACATCGAGCTTTTCGGATGCCGTCCACCGTAACTACATCGAAATGATTCCAACACTCGGCTTTCTTTTTTTTCCCCTTTTGGACTTCTGGCTCATTACCGGAGGCATTGCTCGGCCCTTCTTCATCATGACCAGGCATAGGGTTGAAATTATGCCACGGAGTAGTAGCTTCGCCAACCGAGCTGCGTCCTTGACTATAATGCGGGGGGTCTTCATCAGGCGTGTATTCAAAATCTGGAATGTTTTGATTGAACTCCCAATTGGCTTGGGTATCTATCATACAGCCTGTACTCATTCGTCCAGGAACGAATGGTTGTGTTGGTGCTTGGATTGGTGTTTGTGATGGCCGTGGCGCTGGCGCTTGTGCTTGCGATGATGATGTTTTTTGTGATGATGATCCACGCCTCAGTTTCTTCAATAATCCAGCCATATTTCACGCTAAACTTTTTTACTAGATTGGAAATAAAATTCGTAAGAGTAACTAAATACACAAGTATAAGAGTAGTAATAAGAAATAACAATTAAAAGAATGAACGAGTAACAAATATTAATCACTGAGGATAATTCTGATAATTGGAGAGAGTTAGTAATTAAAAAGCATTTAGTAATAGTAATTAATAAATAAAAATTCACTAATTACTAATTACTAGACAAAAGAATTAGAGAGTAACAAATTAATAAGAGTAGTAGTTAGTAATTAAAATTTAGCAAGAGTAGTAATTAATAAACAAGAGTACTAATTAGTAAATACTAGTAGTAATTAGCAAGAGTAGTAATTGGAGAGGGAAATAGTAGCAAAGCTTGTAGAAATATAGAATGTTTAGATAAGAGAGAGTAAGAAGATTGGTGTGAAAAATTAGAGAGAAATGGTGTGAATTTATAGATTTTAGAAACTTCACAAAAGACCAAAATACCCCTAAAAACTATCCGTTTATAGTTGTTGGGGAGGGTAAGAGTGTAAAAACCTTTAAAGGAGTTGAAAAATTTAAGTTAGACTAAAATACCCCCCAAACTAGCCGTTATATTGCTGTTGGGGGGGTAAAAGTGGAATTTTGGGGGAATATATCCGTTGGAGGAAAAGGGGGAGAAAGGGGGGAAAAACAAAAAATTCAAACAGGTGGGGCCAGAACCGGGCCGGGCCTGGCCCGGGCTTTCCCCCAGATTTTTCGGCCTGGTCCAAGCCCAGGCCCTAAGCCCAATTCCTCCGGGCTAGCCCTGTTCATGAAAGGGCCGGGCCGGGCTTTTTTCGGGCTGGGCCAGGCCGAGGGCCGCCCGGCCCGTTTGACATCTCTACTCGGACCCAAAATGGAGTTTTTTCACTGAACTGATCAAATCAGAGGTCATGTGACAACAACGGGTCTAGAAAAAAACTCTCAAATATGAGGGTAGCGAACGGAAGGGAGTAACTTTTTGAAAACCCCAAATTCTAAACTAACTTCTCTCTTCGTTCTCTCTTTATAAAACCTAGCTGCCACCCACTCCCCCTCAACTTCCATGTCTATGAGGATGATAAGGAGGACAACACAGTGCCCACGTCCTCTTCATCTTCCTTTCTCTAGCGTCCTTACCCCTACCCCCCTTCCCCAGCGGCACCCCACCTACCCATCAAGGTGAATTTGCACCCACCCAAAATTGGTTGCGATATCATAGTACTTAGGGCGAGCATTTAAACAGGTCAAAACCAAACCAACCAATCTGACCAGTCACATATCAATTAAAAAAACCCATCGTTTTGATTTTTTTTTCCAAACCAAATGTTTAGTTCGGTTTGTTCGATTTGATTTTTTTTGAAACCGTTATAAACTGAACCAGACCTATATATATGTGGTTAAAAAGAATTAAATCATAATTTAGTCTTGGTTATTATCTACTTTTTACCATACACATGTCTTTACCACAACATATACAAGTCAACCGTACCTAATTTTAGAAATTACCAATCCCAATGAATAGGCCAAATAAGTCCAGAAATTACTACAAGTTCGAATCGGTCGATCCATATAATTCAATCCGTTATATCCATCCAAATCGTTGAA
The DNA here is from genome assembly GCA_033070095.1 of Escallonia herrerae. Lineage (NCBI taxonomy): Eukaryota > Viridiplantae > Streptophyta > Magnoliopsida > Escalloniales > Escalloniaceae > Escallonia > Escallonia herrerae. Next base: position 11,394 of record JAVXUP010003360.1, on the reverse strand, counting down.
ATTAAACAGTACAACTACAGCTTGATTTATTTTTATTTTTTTCAAATTGATGATGGTCGTTTCGATTGTAAAAGCCTAAAAAACGAATCAACCGAATTATACTGACCCCTAATGGTACCAATGCAAATGGGCCTCGTTCTTAGTATATGGACTCTTTCTGAGGATATTTTGTTTTTATAATTTTTTTTATTTGTGTACTAATTTGTATGATCCGAAGGCCATATTGTATTTTATATATCTTACGATCCAATTCCCCTATAAGGATGCTACTACAATCAATTTTATTAGTTAAAAATATATATTAGTGACAAGAGTTGATCTTTTAACAACAAGCAAGATAGTTGATTAATTTATTAAGGAATAAAACTAATTACTCATCTCATTTTTCTAAATCAAAAAAAGAAAAACTCTGGGACCGTTTGAGAAAGAAGTGTTTGCGTGTGCGTACGAGTGGGGGTAAAGGGAGCGAAGATTGTGACAAGACACAAAATAAAGGAGACCGGACCTTGATTTCCATTTCCATGCTCCTCTTTTTCTTGCTGCAGCCTTTTCCATCGCCACCCAGCACCATGACCCCACCCCTCTCTCTCTCTCTCTCTCTCTCTCTCTCTCTTGCATTTTCGTACTATTTTTTTTCTTATTCTTAGTTGCAACAGTAATTTTTTTTTGGGAGGAAACGAAACAATTAATTAAAAAAAGTGGCTAGACAAAAAGAAATATTGAGTAAGTGCTCTCGGAACAAAACAGGAGACTGACATCTTATAGACATTCACCACCAAACACGATAGCGAGAAGTCTGGCCAACTACAGGAGGCCTCCATCCTCTTACTAAAACTAGCTGCATGCATTCCGGCTATCTACGTACCACCCTCCTCGCGGTCAAGTCTCACATCGATAATACATACATAAAATTTAGGATTGATTTTTACATCTGGACTTCTTCAATTCTTGAACATGTTTTTGAGTCGGACATCAGAGTCAATATGGTATCAGAGTTAGGCATTTGTCGCCCCATTCGATCAAACGGAACCACCTCTTATTCAAGAGAAGCACCTCTCATTCACACGTTTCGCGTGAGGGCAGGTGTAAAGTCTCACATCGATAATATATGGGGTTTGAGATTGATTCTTATACCTTGTGGATTTCTTCAACTCTTAAGTTTACTTTTGAGTTGGACATTAGGTTTAATATAAGCAAAATACATAGAAGAAGAGAAACAACAAGATCGACACAAGTCGTCAGCCCCTTTAATGCCAAAAGCAATTTAGTGGTCGGTAAATCTAGGTGGGAACTTACTTACCTCTCCTCACCAGCAAAGGTTCCCTCCAAAATATGTGACTCGAGCCATCCCGTCAAAGCAAGTATGCATTACTACCATGTCCCTGCGAAGAGAGCTACCCAATTACCACCTTGAAACCACGCACCACCGCAACAAGCACTCACTCATCACGTAGAAATACCAATAGTAGATGCTTGCAAACAAGCTCGATGAAGAACCTAAACACCAAAAACACCTCACAAATGTGATGCCAATCAACAAGAGCGCGGGGAGGGGGAAGTGGAACCGACGTTGCTAGCACCCGCAAACAAATTGACACAAAGCTTTGTAACAATAGAGATTGCCTGTCCTCCATATAAACTCCTCACAGGCAATTAACCTGTCCTATTTTCTTGCTTTCTACAAACCACCACCACCAATGAGATGGACCAAATGAGGGAAGCAAGAAAGATTAATTAGAAGACCAAAGATGAGGAACGGAAAAGATCCACAAAAAGCATGGGTAAAGAACCCTATTAGTGAACACCGATGAGCATGGAATCACCGATTAGATAGAGAGAAGGACAACAAGGAGGAGAAGCTAAATTCATAGGGACACAATAAAGTAACTAATCGCAGGAGCGGTTCTAGAACAAGTCCTTTACTACCATTAAAAAAAGTCGAGAAAGTTTTAGCATGAACCAACCAACCAACCAACACTTGAATGTTAAATCAGCTCCAAGAACAAGGTGTGTGGTGGTTTCTTTGGTGGTTGTATTGCCACGCTTAGCGTTACAGAGCTGCTTCCATGGATAAGATGGCGTTGGCTTAACTTTTGTAAAATGTACAGATACGTTAAGAAAATGCACGACGCAAAAACTAGTTTAGATCTTCCTACAAGAATAATGATTGCACGGGTGCTTTCAGAACGCCCTATTTTGCTGAGAGCCACACTTTCTCAAACCCAAACGTTTTGTTTCCTACAACAAGCATAATTGCGGCTCACGCTTAAAACCAAAAAAATCTATTTAGGCTCCGTTTCTCTCATGAAAAATACTTTGCGAAAAACGCTTTCCGATTTATGCTTCTCTAAAATTAACAGTTCTTGAAAATATTTTTTTGAATTTCATTTTCCGTTATTTAGGTGTCGCACAATGATACAATTACCTATACCAAAAGAAGATATGTTTTTTGCTATTTCCGTTGTTTGGGCGTCGCTGTGTGTTTATGTGTAATCGAAAAATCTTTTTCCGTTGAAAAATTTTATGCATGTACGAAACACCGAAAAATACAGAAAACATTTTTTTAAAAAACGATTTCTATGCACCAAATATATCTGAAAAACGCGAAAAATCTTTCCTGGAAAATGATTTCCATGAAACAAACAAGACATTTTAATGTAAGGTTGGGATGTAGTAGACACATGACAAGCTGGCCTGACAAGCATTTCAGACTGGGCCAACAGTGCGGGTACAGATAATTGGGCCAGACTCGCTTCTGGCGCTTCCAATCAATGGCGAGGCATGGCTTGCTAATGACACAAGAAAATCGAGGCGAGGGCTGAGGCGGATATCTATCTATATTACTTATTAAGTCAAATATTAATTTGATGTAATGTATTTTTGATGTGGCATAACTAAAAATCTATAATGATAACAAGTGACATTTCAAAAAAATATATAAAACAAAAATCTTATATGATAAGTAACTACCTACAAAAATACGTTAAGTTTTCATAAATTAAAATTCACCATAAAATAAAGTTAAAAAATTTATATACCAAGTTTGATACAATAATAATATTTTACTAACTTATTTTTCTATTATTTAAAATTTGATTTACTAAATATGACAATAAACACGTATACATAATGTTTGACTTTTTTTTTAACAAAATTTATACTATTAATTTTATTTTCACACACACATCGCGTGTGTCACGATGACTCGTGTAATTAAAGTGAGTTATGTACCTTATATAATAAGGTAAGTCTTTCTACTTGTAACCAAACATACAATTTACAACAATCCATAAATCTCTTTAAATACGCAAGACAGCAGCATTCCTATTTAATCCTTATCCTTATTTGACCTTAAAAGGAACAAATGTGCACAATGGTATGATATGTTTCGTCAAGGTATAAAGAGATTGTACACCAACCATTGCCTTTCTCACGGCAGGCCTATTATACAGGAGGATTTAAAACAGCAAATTTCCACAAATACAGGAAACACGAGAAATCCACACGAGCAACTTACAACGGATGTATCTCAAATCCCAAAGATAACTCCCTTCCCCAAGAAATGTATCTACAGCCTCCTCTCCTGCGACATGGTGAAAATTTTGATCCTTGTAGATTACAACTGATGAGATTGCAGGGCGCCTTGTAGATGTTTGACTGCACTATCGTAGTTCACAAAGCCCATGAACCAAAACTCGTGATTGTCGACCGATATAATCTGAATGTATTTCTCAGCTGCGTTGACTTTGCTTGTCGAAGGATTAACTGCTTTGAGCTGATGTAATGGGATAACCACCTATCGATAAAAATGATTAGTTATAGTCTAGAAGAGGTTCAAAGATTATGACGACAATAATAACAATGACAACGCCCACAAAATATACTGGCAATGATGGTGCCCGTAATTTCAACTGAGATACACGCTAGACCTCTTAACCTCCCATCTTTTTTTCCACCAGTAATTATCCTAGCACTCACATCAACTGCTGAACAATGCCCCGTAAACAAAATGACCAAATGGAAATAACTGCCTTCACAAAGGATAACATTTGAGACGTGTGAGAGGAGGGAAGGGAAAGCAACATGTTATGCAGGAGAACACATTTAGCAACACAAGGACAAGTAGCAAAAAACAGATCCAAAGGTGTTCTTAGCAGGAATACAAGCGCCAAAAGTTTAGGAAAATTAAAACCGTTCAGTATAAAAGAAAATACCAAGGGTTAATTACCCTCGCACTCCTGAGGTTTGTCTTCAATACCCTTGGCATCTACTAACTATTTTTGTTACACTCCAACCCCAGAAAAAACTTTTTCTTTGATGGTGTTAACAGCACGCTGAAAAAAGAGATTAATGCCCTCATTTATTACAATAAGGAGTACAAAGCCATTGATTAGGGTCGGAGAGAGGTCCTGCAGATTGGAACTACAAATCTACAGAAATAGAACTGATAGAAATCTGATCCATTTGCATGGATGTAAAAGCGTGAAAAAACGAGACAAATGATATAAGGTCCGACACTGGAATTGGTCGGAATCATCACCCATCAGCCAGTGAAAATTGGGGCGGCAGCAGTCAAAGGCATACGGTCATTAACAAAGACCCACCTCAGACTAGGTGTAGCTGTTTACATAAAATTTTATTTTGCTTGGAAAAGATTATTCAGAACCCAACACCTAAATCAATTGCCACATGTTGGGGACATCCACAAGCACCGCACATCTAAAATTCAATGCCCGTCAAAGGGCACCCAGATCTGGCTGTGTCTGGGTGTGTGTGTGGGTAAGGGCAGCAGGCGACGGTGACAAAAACGGCAGCAGGTGGCAGTGGGAGCTAGAGAGCGGTGGTGGGTAGTACAGATCATGGGTCGGTGGGTGGGTTTTGGTGGGTGGTACAGATGTGAGTTTGGGTCAGTGTGTGTTACAGTGGTGATGGGCCATGTGTGTGTGTGCTTGTGTGAGTCCATGTGTTGCCGAAGGGGGTGTGTGTGTTTGCTTAAGGGGCATAAGGCTTGGCCCAGAAGAAGGCAAGGTAGCTGTTGAGATGGGAGTAGGGCAGGAAATGTGGGCAATCATATCAAGCAATGGTGCGTGGGGTGGGTGGTGGCAGGAAGGGGGGGGGCATCTGACGGTGTTGTGATGAGCAGCGTGTGTGTGATAAGCAGTCAGTGTGTTGCCGGTGGGTAGGTGTGGATGTGATAGGCAGTGTGTGCGCGTCGCCGGCGGTGAGGGGTCTGCTGTGGGTATATGTGCAGATACAGTCTTCTACCTAACCTAAAAGGGTACTTTCTAGAAACAACAAAAGGGAGGGTCTTTTGGGTATAGAAAAGCAAAAAGTGGAGTGTCAGAGAACCTTGAACGGACTTTGACGTCCCTTTAAGTTTGTGTAGCTCCGTGAATTGCGGTTACAAATATCATGGGGCGGAGAGTATTAAAAAAAGTTAGAAGGAGCCAAGTGTATTTTTTGGTCAACCTCAAGAGTGCCTTGTGCAACTAACCCAAATAACAATTAGAAAGACGAGCTAAAGAGTCAATTAAAAAAAAATTTAAATACAACAATCTACAACTGACATACAACAATCTACAACAACAAAGAGAGTGAGGAGAACAAGCGCTCATGCCGCTATTTGCTTCTGTGATAAAACTACTTTCCTGTCAACAAGCAGCACCACTCTCTTGAAAAAGAATCACTTAAAAAATAAAAAAGGATAAAGACCAGTGGTTGCTGTCCAACTCCAAGAATAGCACATTTGGCTTTTTAATCCACTACGCCTTCCTTGATCAGGCCTATTGTTTTGTTTAATCTAATGTTTATACCACGATATTGAGCAAGGACTCTTTCACCCAGAATACTGTTGATATCCATTTGTAAACTGCATCTCACCAACTCACATCCCTCTTTATTCTGCTGACCCTTCTAATATCCTTTCGTAATTCAACACATGCAAGCATTTTGTCAAGTCTATTTTTGTTGCAGAGATTTCAAGCAAGGGCTCCTTACCACTCATGAAATTGCTCATGCCATGATAAGCTACGTGCATCGTATAGGCACATTGCAACATGAAAGTCACGAGGCTCAAATAATACCTAGCATCAATATTTTGAGGCCAAATCAAAATCAATGGATTCAGTTCAACAGCGGCAAAAGTACTGTACATACAGTAGTACCAAACACGTCAAAATTTAATCCATGTTATGGAAAATAAATGTAAAGGAGCAAAAGAATGCCACCAACATGATAATACTTGCCTAAAACTCAGAAAGATGTGTACAACTTCCTACATTTAAACTCAAAAAATAATGCACCTAGGTCAAAATTTTAAATTCTTTCACTGTTCTCTATGTCTTTTGTATGAAATGTTAAAGCCCTCTGTACATCCGCCATAAACAAAAACTCACGTCTCTTTTTTATGTTTTAAAGAAAATCTCATAGCCTATTCACTTACTTTTTGCCACAACCACTAAGATGAGGAAGTGATCCATGCATTACTGAGGAGACATCAAGTTCGGCTAAAAACAGCTTAAACTATATCTTGACACCTTTTCATGCCACGTCAACCATCTTATTTTGCAAGTATCAAATGGCTTCAATGAGCTCTAAAATAAATCATATACACCCCAACAGTAACCTAAATGCTCCATGAGAATTTAAAATACTAATCCGTAACAATACAAGCGCAGGGCATTTGAATCCCATCTTAAAACCTATAGACAACACTCCCTAACAAGGACCACATTTACATTCCTACCAAAGAATTACCCTTACCTTCTTTAACCCCAAAAACACATGGAAGGCCATTTTTTATCCATTCTTTTCCATAAAACACTGAATCCACTCAAATCAGACTAATTACAATTATATTCTTCAGAAATTCCACTCCAAACTCGATATTTCACTCCTATCTTTATTGACCTCCATGTCTTTGTAACAAACAGTTACCTCGACGCAAATATAAAAATTCAAAAGCTTTATCCCACAAAAGGGACATATCCATTCATTACTACGGAACAATTAACATCATATGAACTTGCTCCAATTAAGGTCTCTTGACGGCCTACGCTTTTAAACAAAGATCAAGATGGCTAGTGCTCACATGCATCCATCTCTAGAACATATCTTGACATTTTTCCATGACACATCAATCAGCATCAAGTGGCTTGCTTCAATAAGCATTAAGATAAATCTGATATACCCGAACAGCAACTTGTTCTTTTCTCATTTTGGAAAAATCCAAGAAGGGGGGGGGGGGGAGATCCAACTCAACAGCAACCTAAATGCTCTACAAGAATCTGCAATACTCATTGTAATAAAAAAGAGCACGGGGCATTTTACTCCCATACCAAAGCCTTTAAACAATGTCCGCTCTTTTACTAAGACCATTCTTTACCCCCAAATAGGTTACACAGTAGTCAACAAATAACAAAGAGAACACTGAAGGATAGTTGTCTTCCTCTGCTTCATCAAAAATCAAGTCCTAATTCTATCTAGCATATACTCATCTCCCGAAAATTACATCCCAGTATCACTTGGCTATTGTAAAGCACTATGTCATGCATTGTATTCCAATTTTAACAGCCATCGGAAATGCTTTCTCAGACCTCCTCCAAATTGCCAAATACTCAAGCTCAACCTGGGTGCTAGTATCTTTTTCCTTCTTTCTTTTTGGTAAGTGCAGCAAACTATACAGGGAGGTACTCAAGATAAAGACAGGATAAAAGTGACGTCACATGTCTAAATGCAACCACGTTCAAATAATTAAAAATGATGACGAAAAGCCTCTGAGATAATTTTTATAGAAGTAAGAGATGAGTGCAAGCATGGAAATCCCATGCACGAATATGAGCAATGTACCTTATAATAGCTCCACTGTGTCTCCTCACCGACTTTGTATGAAAGAGGATTGTCACTAGAAAATGCGAGCTTCGCAGTTGAAAAATAACAGACGCCCATTACTGGACCAGCAGATGTTGAGAGGTAGCAAGCATAGGACTTCAAAAGTTGCTCCTCTGGAACAGTCTCAAATGTTTGTCGAAAGATTTTCTCATAGCCACCTTCTGCAAGAACTTTCGTTCCCTGGGCAATTCTTCCAACAGCAGCATCAGCAAAGCTGGGGCCCGTTTTCACTGATCAAATTAAAGGTCACTTCATACATCACATAGAAACTTACAATTACACCTTGGCAAAATTATCGACAAGTACTTTTATTTTTCATAAAGCATTCTGTACTGCCAGCACATTAACTGAGAGTAAATAGGAAGCACATTGAAATGGCAGCCAATAAGAAAACAGAAGTAGAAAGAGAAAGCTTAAATGGAAAAATAGAAGTAAAATAAAAACGTGTAGAGAAAAGCAGAAAATAACACACGGCACAAACAATCAGATCAACAAGAAAGAGCAATTCTAGGTGGTGGGGGTTGGGGGTGGGGTTGGAATGAACCCTACAATCAACTTCAGCAAACAGGTTATTATAAGTTCAAAGTCATTACAAATTCATGATCATGCTCGCATCTCCATTGTGTTGCAGTAGGCTCACTCTTTAGTCTTTATTTACCTTTTAGGCAATAAGTCCACTGCGATTAAACTCATTCCTTTTCAAAACCACATAGCACATTACAATATTTTACAGTTTTCTGATTAAAGGTCCCTTGTGTTCCTCAATTCAAAGACCTAGATGGAGTCCTAAAAACATCTTTAACTCCTAGAGTTCAAAGAAACACGACTGAAGTGTAAAGACCACTAAATTAAAAACAAGCAGCCAAATGCACAGAGCTCCTGCCACTGCAAGGTCTAAGGAGAATAAGAGTAGGTGATGTAAAATCTATGTGCACGACAAGTAACAATCTACGGAGGGAAAATAAAAATTGTATATTCAAGGAATTATCGGTGGCAAACAAGGCTAATGGCTCAAAGCCTAAACTCTGTACTACTACTCTGCTATACAGCAGGGATAACATCAACTAAAACAGAAAAAGTAAAACATACTTCTACTTGGTAAAAAGGGACCTAATAAGACGAAACCTGATCATACGACTAGACTAAACTACTCAGACACCTATTTAATCGAAATGTCAAACGAAAACCACAATACAATCCGAACTGTCCCAAACAGCAAATACAAACTAAGTTCCATGCTATATCCCAACTTCCCCTAAGCCCTGCTAAAGTATACTGCATCACTATGGCCATTTCAAGAGAGAAGATTGTCTAAGAGATTTTGAAGTTGAGAAATTGAGCCCGACTACTAGTGGACACCCAAAGATCTACAGCCATGAATCAACTCAAGTCTAAAGCTTCGTCCCGACTGTTCAAGGGCATTAAAAGATGACAGGATCTTTATCTCTTTACACATCAGGGATGTATAAATACCAAAGGTAATGTAGGAAAATTATCAAGCTTAAATCAAAACCAGATCATAAAAAAAATGGAACATGACATCAGTTAGCGCACTTGTATCGCCACTTGCTCTATGAAAATCCAGTAATGCTCTTATACCTCTTCAATTTCTTCTCAACGACAAGAAAATAAGTAATACCCAGAACAATCTCAATTGTCAACCTATAAATTCTGTCCATGCATAATCACTACAGGTACTAGCCTATCCAATGTCTTACCTTATATACAGGCCACAGGATTAGTCGAACATTAATATTACTGCAGCAAAAGTTCAGAAATGATTACAGTGCAGAACGATGTGTGCTTAGCTACAAGTGAGAAAATGTCAATGAAACATTTGCATAAAACAACACTCATTCCTCCCTCTACCGATCTATACTGGATTTAGTCAATAAACTGTAGATGCCATACACGTTTAGCTCTCAGAAGCTGCCTTAAACACACAAATTCCTACTTGTCCCACATAGAAAACCAATCCCTGAATAACTAACTTACAGTGTTGCCACACATTTCCAGCAAGATCCTGGCCCTTCTTCGTCGCCTCGGCCGCCTTCTTCCCCCATTTTCCCAGCACATCCTTCACTGAATCCACCGTATCTAATTACAACGACAAAAACCCAAAATCATCAGATGATACTACTGAACAAAAACCACAACAATATCAGTAGTGTTAAATAATATCAAATCAATCAGATCAGTTAACGGAAATGTGGAATTAAACCCTGAGCTCTCACTTTTGGTTGAAGAAGTCGGTACCGGCGCAGGAGACACGTAAGGATTGGACTCCGCCGGCATTGTGGTGGCGGAGTTCCCGGCGATGGGAGCGGGGCCTTCAGGCGCGGCGGAGGATCTGAAAGCGACGGCTGGCTGCTCCGGCGGAGGCGGTGGCTGGGAGCCGACGGGGACGGAAGTCCAGTTCTCGCCGGCGGAGGGGGGAGGAGCGACGTCGTTTGGATCGAGCTGAGGGTAGGGAGCGTAGTCGGCGGAGTGGGGCTCCGGTTTGATCGGGTGGGTGGAATCGGTTTGCTTTGGGGGCGGATTCATGGCTGCTTGGGCACGGAGATAAAGAGAAAAAACTGCAGAGATCAGTGGAGGTCTCGAGGATTAGGGTTTGTTTGGTTCGTTGTGGCTGACTGGCTGGATGGATGATTGAACAATGATGGGGGGGTTTTCGAATTCAAGTTTTGAAAACGAAATGGCGTGTTGGAAGAGAGAGGTCAAAAAGGCATTTCATTGATCAAAATGTCGCTGAAGCCATTAAAGCGTATATACGGTATAGATCCTTGTTCATCCTCACACCAAGATGTTATCACCTCCCAGTTTGGGCTCTCGCTCGAATCGGAACCTTAATGCGTTGGTAGGCTTTCGACTCAATCTAATAGCCGGGCGCCAATAAAAGAGAAAGTTTGCGCATGGGCTCATCAGAACCGATGCGAGAGGGAGAAGAAATATGGGAGAAGCGGGGGCTTTCAAGAACCTGTGTAAAGGAAAGAGCTGTTCCCTCCGCTCCTTCCTTTTCTAAGATAGTAATGAGTTTGGGCTGGCATAAAATATTTGATTGAATGAACGCCACCTTGGTTGTTTTCAAACAAAGAAAATAGTGGGCCAAGCCTTGCCAGCCGATAATAGCCGAAGGTAAAAGGGGGGAGATGCTCAAGGCTAGGATGAATTAGCTAACGAATTGACTAGGAGAATGATTATTGAATAAGGTTAAACTTTTCCTATTGCCCACTCCGCGCTCTCTTTGACCACTACTCACTGATTAGCTGGAAATCTTTTTGCTTCTTGCCAGTTAGCTCTCCAGGTAGCAAAGGCAGTTACTGATTCAATTCTTTCGTAGGGGCAGGTGATACGTTCTTTAAGTAGAGTCTCTATAATCTAGGTCTCAGTAGACAGAACGAGTCTGGTAAAGCTCTTTTGGCTAGCTGTTGGTCTGGGGAAGCAGTGTAATATCTAGGTAGCAAATCTCCAATTTGCCTCCCCCCACCCCCCCCCCCCCACAAA
>JAVXUP010003359.1:0-72988 GCA_033070095.1 Escallonia herrerae | reverse complement strand
TCTCCGTATTTAATCACTCAAAGGTTATGATTAACTCCCATAACTTTTCACTTTTCATCTTCTCTTCATTTTATTCATGTCTTGATTCTTCCTCATCAATTGTCATAGCTTGTAGAATCAAGATTAACTCTCAACATGCCCCCTTAAGCTTGATTCTCTCATTCCAAGTCAGTCCGTAGCCTCTCGAAGACTTCTCTATTCAAGGACTTTGTGAAGATATCCGCAACTTGATCTTCGGACTTCACAAACTTAACCTGGACTTCCTTCTTGGTAATGCTTTCACGGATGAAATGATACCGTGTGTCAATTTAACATCCCGGAATTTTTCAGAACGTTAGACAATCGATCGATTACACTAAGACAATTATAACCCCATAACCAAATGGATAGTCATCATCAGAGCAATTAAACCTTTAAGCAGCCAACACTCACAGTAGGATTTCATAAATCATACATCAAACTAAGTCTAGAATTTTTTTTAAAATAATACTCATTACCCGCTCAAGGGTTCTAATGATCAATACCAAAACCTAATTCCTTTACTTTTGCTCGCTCGGCTCTAATCCATGCTCAGGTAACCTACTGCTGGTTGTCACCTGCGGAAAGGAAGTCTAAGGAGAGTGAGCTTTTGAGAGCCCAGTAAGGTCGCACAAAGATTTAAAACAATAAAAATGATTCGAACGATTTATATTTAAGCCAAATAAAACTTTTTAAGATAGAGAAACAGAGCGATTCAAATGATTTTCTATATACAATCGATGATAACTTCAAAATAATTTTCAAAGAAAACCACAGCATTTTAATAGAAGCATAAGGATGAGTATCAACTCAATTCCTTAAATAAATATCATTTCAAAACACTTAAAGCATAGTAAAGCAAGAATAGATAGTATTCAAAACAGTTCAAGTGCAATAAAACATAAATAAGAAAATTGAAATGAGCAGTACAGAAGCAAAGCCACCCGGGCAGTGCTCGATACGCTTTACATATGCATATATACCTGACTAGTTCATATAGGTACTAGTTAAACCCATTGTTCATACCTTATTCTGGCTAGACCCCAGCGGGCCGCTAAGGGGCCGCGTCGCACGACACATCATCCAGTCAACAGTCAAATATTCAACGCCATAACCAGGTCAAAGCGCATCTCCTTTCGAGCATCCGCAGGCATCACCAGTGCAGCGACATCAACAGTCAAACTGTTGGAAAAAGGAAGGGGTCGGCCACTCCTTTCCTAAGGGGTCGGCCACTCCCTTCCTAAGGGGGTCGGCCACTCCCTTCCTAAGGGGGTCGGCCACTCCTTTCCTAAGGGGGTCGACCACCCGCTTTCCTAAGGGGGTCGGCCACCCCTTTCTTCAGGGGGTCGGCTACCCCCCTTGTTGTGAAGGGTCGACCCCCTTTCCAACCCAAGGCGTCAGCCGCCCCTTCCTCAGGGGGTCGGCCACCCTTTGGCCTTGCAAGAGTCATTCTAAACCCCCGACATCACTCATCGCGCTCTCTACCATCCGCGCTCAACACCGATGGTCACTTGCACCCTGCTGATGATACGTGCCCCCGGCACTAAGTATTGCTTCGCGATAGTCGTCGCCGCGCCCTTGTGCCCCGCTGACGATATGTGCCCCCAGCACGAAGTATTGCTCTGGAATAGTGCTCCGGCACGAGGACCTCTCCCTGCGGCATGGGCTGAGTGCCATCACGGGCTTAGTGCCATCGCCGGCTTAATCAACTACGGGACAGGCAGTATGCCGTCACCGGCTCAATCAAACTGCGACATGGGCTGAGCGCCATTACGGGCTTAGTGCCATCGCTGGCTCAATCAACTGCGGGACGGGCTGTATGCCATCGCCAGCTCAATCAAACTGCGGCATGGCAGCGCCGTCACGGGCTTAGTGCCATCGCCGGCTCAATCAAACTGCGGGACGGGTTGTATGCCGTCACCGGCTCAATCAAACTGCGGCATGGGCTGAGCGCCATCATGGGCTTAGCGCCATCGCCGGCTCAATCAACTGCAGGACGGGCTGTATGCCGTCACCGGCTCAATCAAATTGCGGCATGGGCAGAGCACCATCACGGGCTTAGTGCCATCGCCAGCTCAATCAAACTGCGACATGGGTTGAGCGCCATCACGGGCTTAGTGCCATCGCTGGCTCAATCAACTGCGGGACGGGCTGTATGCCGTTGCCGGCTCAATCAAACTGCGGCATAGGCTGAGCGCCATCACGGGCTTAGTGACATCGCCGGCTCAATCAACTACGGGACGGGTTGTATGCCGCCGCCGGCTCAACCAAACTGCGGCATGGGCTGAGCGCCATCACGGGCTTAGTGCCATCACCGGCTCAATCAAACTCGGCATGGGACGAGCGCCATCACGGGCTTAGTGCCATTGCCAGCTCAATCAACTCCGGGACGGGCTATATGCCGTCGCCGGCTCAATCAAACTGCGGCATGGGCTGAGCGCCATCACGGGCTTAGTGCCATCGCCGGCTCAATCAACTGCGGGACGGGCTGTATGCCGTCGCCGGCTCAATCATACTGCGGCATGGGCTGAGCGCCATCACGGGCTTAGTGCCATCGCCGGCTCAATCAACTGCGGGACGGGCTGTATGCCGTCGCGGCTCAATCAAACTGCGGCATGGGCTGAGCGCCATCACGGGCTTAGTGCCATCGCCGGCTCAATCAACTGCGGGACGGGCTGTATGCCGTCGCCGGCTCAATCAAACTGCGGCATGGGCTGAGCGCCATCACGGGCTTAGTGCCATCGCCGGCTCAATCAACTGTGGGACGGGCTGTATGCCATCGCCGGCTCAATCAAACTGCGGCATGGGCTGAGCGCCATCACGGGCTTAGTGCCATCGCCGGCTCAATCAAACTGCGGCATGGGCTGAGCGCCATCACGGGCTTAGTGCCATCGCCGGCTCAATCAACTGCGGGACGGGCTGTATGCCGTCGCCGGCTCAATCAAACTGCGGCATGGGCTGAGCGCCATCACGGGCTTAGTGCCATCGCCGGCTCAATCAACTGCGGGACGGGCTGTATGCCGTCGCCGGCTCAATCAAATGCGGGACGGGCTATAAGCCATCGCCGGCTCAATCACCAGGGCTATGGTCCTCGCAGCAGGATGGCTCGCAACCCTGGAACCATCGTCGGCACAACCTTGAAGCCACCGACATCACACTTGCAGGGAGCTCCTACGCGAAGACTTCACCGCAACGGACCCTAAGCACCAAGCGGTGACCATGGTCACTCATGTTACTCATGTTGCTGTTGATCGTCGACACCACCAGGGCAATGACCCACGGGTCACTCCGGGACGGGAGCAGGTCCTTGGAGGGCATCGCGCCTAGTCCGCCTGGCAGTTGGCTACAGGGGCAACCCTCACCGCTGTCAGGTTCTCTGCGCGTCTCTTGACGCACCTTGTGGGATTCAGTAAGGGCTTGGACTGGTGGCTGGGGCAACGGGCTACTCTGACCATGCTACCGCGGCATGATCAGTCTCCTCAGACAGGCAGAGAGATGTTGCAAGGGCAGGGCAGCACGAACTTAGGGACCGGCAGTCCCAACGGAGAATCAGTGCTTTGGCCCCCCTGGCGACGTGTCGTTCCCAGGGGTGACACATGTCAACTTATGACACATGCACATTTTTGCCTATAAATAGTGGACTTTGGAGCTTTTTCAAGGATCTTTCTCTCATTTGAACTTTTCACTTCTCTCTCTAAAAAGACATTCTCTCTGGAATTCTAGTGAGAGAAACACACTTGGACTCCCGTCCCCGAACCCTCGACGCTGCACCTCCTCACGGACCGTCGACTGTCGGCCCTGTTCGTCGTCCCCCTGCCTGCGCGGCGCTGCCAGCCCTCGCGACCTGTCTGGGGAGCCTTGCTCTCAGCCCTTACGCCGTCCTTGCTGTCTCCCGCGTTGCCTACCTGGAAGCTGACTCAGACTGCATCCTTTGTGGCACCTCCACGTAGCATCGAACCCTTTTCCGCATCAACATTTTGGCGACTCCGCTGGGGAGGTGAACATCGTGTTGCAGTCTGCTGCACTTAGGCATCATGCCTATGCAACGGCGAGTTACGAGGGCTACCAGCCAGAGCCTTATCCATCCCGTGCAAGAAGAGGACCACCCGGTCGAGCAAGAGGGGACTAGTGCCCTGCGTCCCCAAGGCCACCCCACGTCTGACGTGCAAGTTGCAGTCAATGCGGCCATTCAGCAGTTCACTCCTACTATAGCCAGCATACAAGACTCGCAAGCCACTCTCATGATCGCTATGAAGGAAATGCAGAGATCCATGCAGATTATGGCCTCACAGCAAGTCATTCCACCGGCCCAGCCCACAGGACCTGGACCATCCCCTGACGCCGCCCAGGCCCCAGTCTCGCGACCACTACCGCCTCGGCCTTCCAGACCTCTGACGTTGGGGCTCGCGACATCCTCCCTGCCTATAGCTGGCACACTGCATCCCGCGACGCCATCACACAGACCGCAGCTGGATCCGCGACCGGTGCTGCAGCAAATCATCCCTGTTACTGCGCCACAGCATTTACCGGCCAGAAGTTCTTCTGAAACTCATGAGTCCATCGAGATGGAGCCCAACCCCTACCTGACGGAGCAACATCAAACGACCGGCCAGGTGGTGGACATGTCTTACCCAGCCACCCACGCTGCCGCACACGTGCCTGTGGCAACGCCTGCCCCGTATTGTCCTCCTGCTCCACCAATCTACCCAGTTGCACCGTCAGGGGGCTCGGGGAGCCCCAGCCAGCCATCAGCCGCTAGTTGGCCAGGAGGAGCCACTCCCTCATTATGTCTCCAAAGCTGACTTCGATGCACTCCTCCGCCGGCTGTCACAGCAGTCTGCACCCGGCTCGCTACTCAGCGGACAGACCGCACGCCGTATGCCAACGAAATGGCCACTGTACCCTACCCACTCAGATACAAGCAACCCACCTTCGTGCTCTTCAACGGGCGCGAAGGCAACGCCCGTGAGCACTTGACAAGATTCGTCGGCTCATTGGAACAGTATGGCCCGGGCGATAGTTTGAAGTTGAGGGAGTTTCACAAATCCCTCACGGGCTTGGCATACACTTGGTATCATCAAATCCCCGCGGGGACAGTCCGTTCTTGGGATGAGATGGCCCAACTATTCTTGGACAAATTCCACTACGAAGCCGAGCGCGTCACCATAGTGGACATCGCCAGTATACGCCAGAATTCCGGCGAAGACTTAACCAAATATGTGCAACGCTTTCACCTTAAGTGTCTCGAGTGTACAGATTTCAGCAAGGACGAGACATTGGTCCCCATATGCATCAAAAACATGAACGACATCTACCGGGTGCACATTGAGAACTTGCAGTTAAGGTCTTGGGGGCACCTCAAGGAAGCAGCGCGACGTACTTACGAGACGGTCGGCCCTGTCAAACCATGGAGGACTCGCACGCAGAATGCATTGCTGGCCTCGACAAACATACCTAGCGCTCAGCGCGACAGCAACAGCAACAACACCAACCATAACAGTGTCAGCAATTACGTTGGCTCCAAGCGTCCGCTCCCGGATAGGGACCAACGCCCTGACAAACGAAGACAACAGGAGACCCCCTGCCTTTCCATGTGACCTGAATACGGTGAAAGAACTCTTGACAGAATGGGTTGCTAACGACCGCAATTTCAGACTACCACCTGTGCGGATCCCCATCACGGACGAAGAAAGAACCCGGCCCAACTACTGTCCCTTCCATCAAGCCCTTGGTCATCCTCTCCAAAACTGCAACGCACTACGAACCATCTTTGCAAGAAAGGTCGCGTCAGGCGAACTACAGTTACGGAAGAACAATGACGTGCGTAAGGACCCTTACCCGAACCATGGTAACAACAACCGAGGGCATCAGGTGCTCATGGCCGTTACAGACCACGCCGAGCCTCTAGTCCCCGAAGTTCCTGTAGAGGTCTCCTCTATGGTCACACCTTGTATTCCTCCCACCCTTCAACCAGCGTCCTCAGTCGGACAGATGACGAAGATTAAAAGCTTTTTTGATGAAATGGGGTTCTCACCCACGGCACGGACTTACCTTTCAAACTGTCTGATCGAGGTCACCACAGGCCTCGGTCCTGAATGTTTCACTGCCCAAGCCGAGCTCAGACATGTCCCTTCTACCGCATTCATTTTCTCGGACGAGGACTCACCGCCAATTGAACACCACAACCGACCGTTATACCTCGAATGCACTATTAACGGCACAGGCTTTCGTCGCGCCTTAGTGGACTGCGGCGCCTCAATCAACATCATTCCTCTCATCACCCTGCAGCAAGCCGGCATACCACCAAGGAAGATCATCCGTGACCCTGTCAAGATTACTGGCTTCGGGCAAGGCCCCCAGTCTACCCTCGGCCACATCACCGTCGACCTTATGGTCGGCACTGTCCGTCGAGACACCACTTTTCATGTGATAGACAGCGAGTCCTCCTTCCACCTTCTGCTTGGACGACCTTGGATTCATGTTAACAAGGTTGTTCCCTCAACGTACCATCAATGTGTAAAACTGGTGGCCGGTCCTGTGGGACACGAGGTAGCACTAACGATCCCCGCAACCAGGGCACCCTTCGAATATGCCGAGTCTTGCTTCGCCGAGGCCTCTTTCTTCACTGAGCTCGCCCCGGATGGTGAGAACGCCACTCACATCCATTCCACCAAATTGCCAGAATGGGACGAGTTGTGCGGAAACAAACCTCCCAAGTCCAAGTCCGAATCCAAGAAGAACAACAAGAGCAAAACATCAGCTTCTTCGCCGCCACACGCGGTCTTGACCGATTCTCCGCCCTCATCCCCTAAGTCAAAAAAGCACAAGTCTGAACCTACCTTCCGACGCATCGTCAAAGACGGGAAAGTGATTTACCAGTTATGACGGTGTGCGGGGGTCCCTGGTGGTTCGTCATCTGACCCCCTCGATTCTGACCCGACCGCAAAAACAGAATGGTGCTGTACGGCCGAGCATTGCCCGCCAGACCCCGAACTTACTCCGGGCGCTGCCCCACCCTGCTATGAAGACGGCCCTCGACCGCAGGCCGAAGATCTTGAAGAAATTAACCTGGCCGACCCGGGCGAGGAACCTCGATTGACATACATTGGCACAAAACTCGCCCCAGGCCGAAGAGAGGAATTGGTTACCCTCCTCCGTGAATATCGCGATGTATTGGCGTGGAGTTACAACGAGATGCCGGGGCTGGATCCCGCCTTGGTGACGCACCATCTTAACATCGCTACCGGGTTCAGCCCTGTCCGACAGCATCCGAGATCCTTCCGTCCAGAACTCAAATTGAAGATCAAGCGAGAGATCGAGCGACTTCTACAAGCCGGCTTCATTGAACCAATTACTCATCCCATATGGCTGGCCAATATCGTCCCTGTCCAGAAGAAGAGCGGCCAAGTACGCGTTTGTATTGACTTCCGCGACCTGAACAAAGTGTGTCCCAAAGATGAGTTTCCACTACCTAATATCGACATGCTTACGGAAGCTGCCGCCGGATACGAGACCTTGTCCTTCATGGATGGTTTCGCCGGCTACAACCAAATTCGAATGAACCCGGACGACTGCGCCAAGACAGCCTTTCGGACTCCAATGGGTAACTTTTGTTGGAAAGTCATGCCTTTCGGTCTCAAGAATGCGGGTGCTACCTATCAGCGAGCCATGACCGCCATCTTTCATGACATGATACACCGTACCGTGGAGGACTACGTCGACGATCATCAAGTCTAAAAGGGAAAGCGATCATCTCACGGACCTGCGAGCGGTCTTCGATCGTTGTCGACAGTACAACATGCGGATGAATCCGTTGAAATGTGCCTTTGGAGTCTCCTCTGGCAAATTCCTCGGCTTTTTGGTTAGTCGACAAGGGATCGACGTTGACCCTTCTAAAGCTGCTTCTATCCAAGAAATGCCCTCGCCTAAGAGCACCAGACAGTTGAAGAGCTTCCTCGACAAGGTTTCCTACCTTCGACGATTTATCCCTGCCTTAGCCGAACTTATCACGCCCTTTCGGCACTTGACACACAAAAGCGCACCATGGAGTTGGGAGGTGCCCCAACAACGAGCATTCGAACAGATCAAGGCGATCCTCATGTCGCCACAGACCATGGTCGTGCCCCAGCGGGGTGTTCCACTCTTGCTTTACTTAACCTCCACACCTAGGTCCGTGGGGGCCTTGTTGGCCCAAGAAGTAGGCGGGGTAGAGCGTCCAGTTTATTTCCTCAGCCTATCGATCAGGGGACCCGAAGCCAACTATTCTGAGCTCAAGAAGCATTGCTTCGCCTTGGTCTATGCCTCGCAGAAATTCAGGCACTACTTCTTGTCGCACCAAATCATGCTTGTCACCAAGGCTGATCCACTACGATACATGCTCACACGCCCTGCCTTGTCTGGACAACTTACCCGCTGGTTATTGCTGTTAGCCGAGTTTGGCCTGTCCATTAGAAACCCTACAGCTCTACAGAGCCAAGCACTCGCCGATCTCCTGGCCTTCTTTCTGCGACAACAGTGTGAACCGACTTCAGATCAATTATCGGGGGAGGAGACGGCCTTGATCTCCGACATAGATGACTTGTGGATACTCAAGTTTGTCGGCTCAACCACTAGCAAAGGTCCTGATAGAGCTCCCCTCCGGCAAGGGGGTGCCGGTATAGTCCTTCGTAATCCACAGGGTGTTACCACATCCCTATCCTTCAAGCTCGTATTCCCAGTATCCAATAATGAAGCCAAATATGAGGCCATTGCCATCGGCCTCATGCTAGCTACCAACATGGGGCTAAGTCATTATGCATAAAGGGGGACTCAAACTTGATAATGAAACAAGCTGACAGAGAGTTCGCGGTCAAAGAGCCAGCTCTGGCGCCTTATCGTGCCCTAGTACAACACTTGGAAGGAAGACTTGGCCATGTCCAATATGAACATCACAATAGGTGCCGCAACTGACATGCGGACAGCTTGGGCACGATCGCATCGAAGATTGAGTTTGACGATGAACAACAAGTGTTAACCATCATCAGAAGAGCCGCACCATGCATGGCGTTGAACCTAGTCCCAAAAGACACTACTGCGAGTGACTGGAGGCAGTCGATCGTCAACCAACTTAGGGCACCATCTCTTGCGTCCACCTCCACCCTCACAGGTTTCTTAATGTTGGGAGACGTCCTATACAAATGATGTCCCGGAGGCACTCTGGCTAGGTGCTTGGCCCCTGTGGAAGCAAAGCATAAACTACAGCTCGGCCACCAAAAATGTTATGGCCTCGACGGCCCCCCTCTGTACCGTCGTTTCCAGCGCATGGGCCTCTTTTGGCCGTCCATGGCCAAGGACGCTTCGGATGTACAACGGGATTGTTCAGAATGCCTGTATGCACCAGATAGTGCGGAAGCACTTGTCATTAACGTCAAGGGCGACTGGCGTCAGCCTTTCCTGCAATACCTAACTCATGGGCTCCTACCGTCGGATTGCGGATCGACACGATCTGTCAAGCGCCAATCGGTCAGATATTTCATGACGGAAGGCAAATTATTTTGCAAAGGGTTTTCAGAGTGCACCCTACACTGCTTACAAGGTGCTTTGGCCGTGGAAGTGATTAATGAAGTACATAATGGTGCTTGTGGGGAGCATTAGGGATTGCGTAAGCTGTACGCAGAATTGCTAAGGTTAGGGTACTATTGGCTGACCATGGAATCCGACTCCATCACTCATGTCCGACATTGCCAGCCCTGCCAGAGACATGCCGACAGGATGCATACCCCAACGTCCGATCTTCGTATGATCGTGACCCCTTGGCCATTTCACTCTTAGGCTCTTGACCTTATTGGCCCCATACATCTGCCGTCAAAAGGCCTTATATGGATCATGGTCGTAACGGAGCTTTTCACGAAGTGGGTTGAGGCCATACCTCTGCGAAAAGCCACGAGAGGCGCCATTGCCAACTCTTGCGTGACCACGTCATCTGTCGTTTCAGCATCCCACGATGCATCATCTCCAACAACGACACCCCATTCATCAACCGGGATGTTCGAACTCTCATGGAAGCGCACTACATCAACCCCTTACTATCCGCAAGGCAATGGTCAAGCTGAAGCCTCCAACAAAACCCTGTTGCGCATTTTGTCACGCATGGTTCACGACGCAAGCGGCTCTTGGTCTGAAAAGCTGAGCCATGCCCTTTGGGCTTACAGAACCTCCAGACACACAGCCACGAAGGCCACACAACGAGTGCATAGTACCCGCCGAGGTCGCGGTCGCCTCGGCACGACTAGCCCTCAGTAGCGGCTTAGGGGAGGAGGAAACCAGAATAATGGCCCTTGAAGGCCTAGATGAGAAAAGAGCAAACGCTATGCGCCAAATGAAGAAACACCACGAACAACTTGTCAAAGCCTACGGGAAGACTGTCAAACCCCGCTCCTTCGTGGAAGGCGACCTTATCCTCCGGGCCACCAAGCATGTGCGGGCCAACCTGTCAGCCCCTAAGTTCGCACCCAACTGGGAAGGGCCACTTGAAGTGCACACGGCCAGAAGCAACGGCTCCTATCTCCTACTCGACCCAGACGACGGGCGACTCACAACCCCTGTCAATGGTCGATACCTGAAGAAATACTATGCATAGCCAACTGCAGCTTGTTCATCGCAACCTCCCACACGCAGTTTGGAACACTCGCACCATAATTTGTTGCATGCCCTGACTTGTAATCCTCGTCGCTCATTACAAGTTCTTTTTTTATGAAACAACGTCTTGAGCCAAGCATTATCCATACGCAATCTATTCGCTGCACATATATTTTTGCTTAGCCTGCCTCTTTTACTCCTAGTCACTGTGCTGTGTGCCCTCGACAGAAAGAGGGAACATCATTGGACAACCATCAAACATAAGACATTTGATAATCGTAACAAAAAAATAACAAGAGCGCAATACAACCACAATAAATGACAATAGGACAACACGCAGCCATGCTTCATGACACCAGCAAGAAAAATATATGTACATCCTTCTTTTTTTGGCCACTATCAAGCGCGGTTCATACATCAAATTCATCATAAGTCCTACAGAAAACTAGATAACAGCACTGTTACCGGATGAGAGCTAAATGCCTCCAGCGTGTGACACTGATCCTGCAGCGCCGACCATCCAGCCTCGCAGCCTGCTGCCTCAGACGCTCAGCCTCTCGAACCTCCACATCAGCGCGCCGCCTCTGTAGGTCACTCAGCCGTCTCTGTAGCTCGGTCAACTACCTCTCTATATCTGCCACCTCCCTGTCAATGACGACCAACTCTCCGCTAATCTTCGACAGCTCCACCTCTAGCCCTGCGCGCCGTCTCTCGAGTAGCACCTCCTCCATCAGCACCAAGGCCATCCTCTCCACCATGGCACTGCCCTCGCTCCTCAACTTTAAGAAATCAGCCATCCAGTCCAGCTGCAATCCTAGAGAGGTGAATGGCGCAAACTCCGTCAGCGACCGTTCAATAAATGCCGTCGACCAGCCTATCGTAAGAACACTGGCAAAGGGTAGTAACCACTCTACGAACCCTGCATACACCCACCTCTGCAGTACGGGGTTCTCTACGGTCACTCCCTCAAACGTCTACGGGAAGGCCGCCTCCACCGACTCCAACTGGCGCACTGTCTCAGCGGGCAATTGGAGGCTCTCCCATGATACGACGTCGGCCTGCCCGCTCGACGATCCCCTGCTCGCCTTGCCAACCACAGCACCACCCACCACTACCGCATGCCTCTCACGCACTCCACCCACTGGCTGTACACCGATAGTCATCAAGTGCATTGCCATCAATGTCGCCCCCGCCTCGACAGCTGACCCCGACAACGCGTCCTGCTGACGCTCCGCAACAGGCTGCGCCAAAATCTCCTGCTCGCGAGCACGGGGTGCCATCACGGGTTCCAGCTCCATCAGATCCTCCTGCTCAACCCCCGTAGCCTCCGCCTCTGTGCCTGTCCACCAGTAGCCACTGACATCAAACATCAGCGACTCGTCGACTGCTCCTCCATACACATCCTCCACTCTCTCCTCGGCTCCCGACAGCGGGCTCACTCTGCCGCTCACGCCAGCCCCTGATATATCAACTGCCTCCGATGCACCCCCGCACGCTAGCTCGTCTACTTCAACCGCCACCCCCTCCTCTGCCTCGGCAGCCGTGCCAGAGTCACCAACTCCCGCCACCGTCTGCTCATCGTACTCCTATCAAAGGAACCGTCAATACGTTAACTCTTTTATTATGTTTTTTTTGTATATAAACAAGATATAATCAGAAGGACGATGTAATTGTAATGGTAACAGCTCGTCTTACCTCCAACGTTGGCTCCTCCGACTCCTCCCTTGGCCTCTTCGACCCCGCCAGGCGTGAACCCGAGGCGCCTGCACTCGTCTGACGAGCACTCTCCATCATACTCACCCTCAGCACCGACAGCGGCCCCTGGCACTCGCAGTGGCGGCATCGATGGCTCTCCTCCTCGATCCTCCCCCGGAGCCTCATCCTCAGACTCGTCGCCCTCCTCGTCCGGCTCCTCGCCTGGATCTCTCTCAGAGCCCCCAGCGGCACTCCCTGACACTAGCGCCAGCATGCCAGCCTACCTCCCAGCTGTCACTGATACCAAAATCAATGTCCGGTCACATGCAAATACTTCTACCAGCCGACGTGTGCCCGATGGCTGCGCCAACCACTCCGCCCAACTCGCTCGTAGTCGCTCTTACCACTGTGCATACTC
The DNA here is from genome assembly GCA_033070095.1 of Escallonia herrerae. Lineage (NCBI taxonomy): Eukaryota > Viridiplantae > Streptophyta > Magnoliopsida > Escalloniales > Escalloniaceae > Escallonia > Escallonia herrerae. The sequence continues at coordinate 60,240 of JAVXUP010003359.1, read as the reverse complement.
CACGGTCACTGCCCCCGCTACTGCTCTCCCGGGCCACCTCCACTCTGTCACCGGTACCGGCCACTCGCGGACTCTATCATATCGCGTATACCCAAACGCGGTCGTCACACTCCACGGGCCGCGGTACCCACACGGCGGCTCCAAATCGTAGCCGAACGCCAGCGACAACCGATCTGGGCTATACCGGGCCACAGAATACACGTTTTCCACAGGCTTCCCACCATCGTCGGTCAGCACCAGGAGCCAACCCAAAAAATAGGCCACCAGGAGCACAACGTCCGCCGGTGCAAAGGACTCCCTACTGGCCAAGTCCCTCGTCATCTCCTGTCCATGCAACCAAGGAGGCACCCCGTACGATGAATGCATATCTCTGTATGGCCATGCCAGGCACGCCTCGCGAGAGTCTACCAACCGCGATAACAGACAATCAGGCCTCTTGATGCCCGACCATGCGAATGCCCGTGATCCGCAGCACCACACCGCCACCTCCTGTGATCTGCCACCATGTGTTACCATCCTCATCGTTGGTACTGGATGATGGCGCGGGAATCCTACCAGACGATAATCTGGAAAACACTCGTACAGGTACCGCTGCGGGAACATCCAGTCCACGTACGTAGCCACCTGATACCGCCCATGCAACCGCTTCACGTCGTTCACTAGCTGATCCAGACGTGAGTACAGAGTGCCCAGATACACAGGACCTAGTCCGACGCGCCTACCTTGTGCCATCCGAATCGCCAAGGGGATCACCCTCAGAGAAATACCGTCCTCTGGCGTCCCTTCAAACACAAACCTACAAGTAAGCAGAAGCTCATTACATGCGACATGGAATAAAATCAAATCATGAATGCGATTTACGGGAAGTACGAGTCTCACCTCGACAAGAACATCGTCAGGAAAGCTACCATCTCGTACCGCTCATCCTTGTGATACGGCCCCGTCACAAAGTGAGCAGCAGTGCCCAATCTCTACCCCGGCCTCGCTTGTGCCACACCATAGAACAGTCGGAGCCATCCACTGTATGTTCCCTTCCAGTGCTGCTTCGTTCTGCTAAGATGACTAGCAATTGTGTCTGCAACAAGCGCTCCTCATCGTTGAGCCGCGTCACATGTGCGTCTAACTAGCCCTGCATTGGCAGACATGTCAACATCATCATGTCCAGCAGCGTCGGCCCGATCTCTCCAAACTCAGTCACAAAGGTGTGTGTCTGAGTGCTCCACCTCGACAGCAGCAAAGTCATACCGGGCGTGTCCCTATACAACTCCAGGCCCCTACCCCTAATATCCACCGCCGGCAGCAACCCCAACCTCTGTAGTAGCGCCTGCCACCATGTGCTGACACCAAAAGTCCCACCCGGTCGGCATCGCGCCATGCCCCTTGAACACTATAGGTGCCCAAGGCATGTCCTCCCTCTCCACCAACAATCTTGACACGCATCTCGGCGAGATCACAGGTGCCTCCTCCCAGCTCGGAGCGCGCACATATGGCGACGGTACCCGTGGCTCCTCTCCCATCGATGGGCCGCTCCACGGTACTATAAAGGCTCCATCAGCCACACGGATGGCAAGCTCCCTCCACAACTCACAGTCAGGAACCTATGGTACCACGCCCCTCACTCCCAGTAATGTGTTCGTCTTGTCTGGTTCCAGATCGTACGACCTTACTCCGCTATCGTCAAATGTCAAGGGCACGGCTGTCTCCCCACCCACCGTAACTCTGGCCTCATCTGTCGGCGGCGGGGCCACGGGTTCTGTCGTCATGACCCGTGATGGTCGTGATGCACTAGCCGCCGTGCCCCGCGGCTTCGCGAACATCTTTTGCTTAACCTTTTCTCGGGATAGGCATCGGCTCGGCAGGTGCGGCCTTCGCTCCACCCAATGACCCGATGACCCCACTCGCGACCGACCCCCCTCCCCTTCCCCTTCCTCTTCCTCTCTTCCTGCCCTTCCCCCTCTTTCCCCTGATGAGGCCGACCCTCTGGGCTGGCTGACCCCCCGTGGGGCTGACCCCCCAGGCTGGCCGACCCCCCTCGCGGCCGACCCACTAACCCTTTCCCCCCTTCTTCCCCTTCCTCTCTCCTCTCCCTCTCGGCCGACCCCCTGGCTTCGTCGACCCCCATCACCTGCCGACCCCTCGGCCACCTGTTTTCCTTCTCTCACCATCTCGTTTCTCTCTTCTTCTCTCTCTGAACTTATGAGGCACAAATGATTCTCTCTTTCTCAACTCACCCCCCTTCACTATTTATAGACAAAAAAAATTGAATTGAAAATTATTTTTGTACACATACGCCCTTCGCATTAGCGCACGTCGCAAATCCACCACGTGTTTATGCTTGCGGCGCCCGCTCAGGTTGCCCCTCCGCGCACACCACACGCAGGGGGCTTATGTTCATACCCTATTATGGCCAGACATCGGGGGCCCACTAAGGGGCCCGCATCGCGCGACACATCATCCAGTCAAATATTCAACGCCATAACCAAGTCAAAGCACATCTGCTTTTGAGCATCCGCAGGCATCACCAGTGCAGTGACATCAACAGTCAAATTGTTGGAAAAAGGAAGGGGTCGGCCACTACTTTCCTAAGGGTGTCGGCCATTGCGTTCCTAAGGGGGTCAGCCACCCCTTTCTTCAGAGGGTCAGCCACCCCCTTCCTAAGGGGGTCGGCCACCCCCTTGTTGTGAAGGGTCGGCCCCCCTTCCAACCCAAGGCGTCGGCCGCCCCTTCCTCAAGGGGGTCGGCCACCCTTTTGCAATGCAAGAGTCATTCCTAAACCCCCGACATCACTCATCGCACTCTTTACCATCCGCGCTCAACACCGATGGTCACTTCCGCCCCGTTGATGATACGTGCCCCCTGCACTAAGTATTGCAACGTGACAGTCGTGGCCGCGCCCTTACGCCCTGCTGATGATACGTGCCCCCGGTACTAAGTATTGCTCCGCGACAGTCGACACCGCGCCCTTGCGCCCCTCTGATGATACGTGCCCCCGGCACTAAGTATTGCTCCACCACAGTGCTCCCGCATGAGGACCTATCCCTGGGGCATGGGCTGAGCACCATCACGGGCTTAGTGCCATCGCCGGCTCAATCAACTGCAGGCACGGGCTGTATGCCGTCGCCGGCTCAATCAAACTACGGCATGGGCTGACGCCATCACGGGCTTAGTGCCATCGCCGGCTCAATCAAACTGCGGGACGGGCTGTATGCAGTCACCGGCTTAATCAAACTGCGGCATGGGCTGAGCGCCATTACGGGCTTAGTGCCATCGTAGGCTCAATCAACTGCGGGACGGGCTGTATGCAGTCACCGGCTCAATCAAACTGTGGCATGGGCTGAGCGCCATTACGGGCTTAGTGCCATCGCAGGCTCAATCAACTGCGGGACAGGCTGTATGCCGTTGCCGGCTCAATCAAACTGCGGCATGGGCTGAGCGCCATCACGGGCTTAGTGCCATTACCGGCTCAATCAAACTGCGACTTGGACTGAGCACCATCACGGGCTTAATGCTCTCGCCGGCTCAATCAACTGCGGGACGGGCTGTATGCCGTCGTCGGCTCAATCAAACTGCGGCATGGGCTGAGCGCCATTACAGGCTTAGTGCCATCGCAGGTCAATCCACTGCGGGACGGGCTGTATGCCATCGCCGGCTCAATCAAACTGCGGCATGGGGTGAGCGCCATCACAGGCTTAGTGCCATCGCCGGCTCAATCAAACTACGACTTGGGTTGAGCACCATCACGGGCTTAATGCCATCGCCAGCTCAATTAACTGTGGGACGGGCTGTATGCCGTCGCCAGCTCAATCAAACTGCGGCATGGGCTGCGCCATCACGGGCTTAGTGCCATCGCCTGCTCAATCAACTACGGGACGTGCTGTATGCTGTCGCCGACTCAGTCAAACTACGGCATGGACTAAGCACCATCACGGGCTTAGTGCCATCGCCGGCTCAATCAACTACGGGACTGGTTTTATGCCGTCGCCGGCTCAATCAAACTGCGGCATGGGCTGAGCGCCATCACGGGCTCAGTGCCATCGCCGGCTCAATCAATTGCGGGACGGGCTGTATGCCGTAGCCGGCTCAATCAAACTGCGGCATGGCTGAGCGCCATCACGGGCTTAGTGCCATCGCCGGCTCAATCAACTGTAGGACGGGCTGTATGCTGTCGCCGGCTCAATCAAACCGCAGGACGGGCTGTATGCCGTCACCGACTCAATCAAACTGCGGCATGGGCTGAGCGCCATTACGGGCTTAGTGCCATCGCAGGCTCAATCAACTGCGGGACGGGCTGTATGCCGTCGCCGGCTCAATCAAACTGCGGCATGGGCTGAGCGCCATCACGGGCTTAGTGCCATCGCCGGCTCAATGAAACTACGACTTGGGCTAAGCACCATCACGGGCTTAATGCCATCGCCGGCTCGATCAACTGCGGGACGGGCTGTATGCCGTCGCCGGCTCAATCAAACTGCGGCATGGGCTGAGCGCCATCACGGGCTTAGTGCCATTGCCTGCTCAATCAACTGCGGGATGGGCTGTATGCCGTCGCCGGCTCAATTAAACTGCAGCATGGGCTGAGCGCCATCACGGGCTTAGTGCCATCACCGGCTCAATCAACTACGAGACGGGCTCTATGCCGTCACTGGCTCAATCAAACTGTGGCATGGGCTGAGTGTCATCATGGGCTTAGTGCCATCGCCGGCTCAATCAAACTGCGGACGGGCTGTATGCCGTCGCCATACTTAATCAAATGCGGGACGAGCTTTAAGTCGTCTCCGGCTCAATCACCAGGGGCTATGGTCCTCCCAATAAGATGAGCTCGCAACCCTGGAACCATCGTCGGCACAACCTTGAAGCCACCGACATCACACTTGTAGGGAGCTACTATGCGAAGACTTCACCGTAACGGACACTAAGCACCAAGCGGTGACCATGGTTGTGATGCCCCGAACCTAGGTTTACCCAATTATTATTATTTAACGACAATTGCCGTAAGATAAAATTAGACTTTTAGTGAAGACCTTGTTAGCGGTGTTAATTAGATGTTTAGTCACGGTTATTATGAGTTGAGTTATATTATTCCGAAAAAAAAAAGTGGCGGCAATTCCATAAGTGATTAGCATTAATTATTGTGAGCAATTATATGTAGTATTTAGTGTTATATATGTAAGTAAATTAAGATAAAGAGTCAAAAACAAAATGAAAAAAAATTGGGGGAAAAGAAGAGAAAAGAAAATCGGGATTGAGAGTAAAAAAAAAAGGAATAAGATCAGAGAGGGGAAATAGGCAGAGAGGAGGAAGAGGGCAGCCAGCCCTAGAGCGGCAGCGCCTCTGCCATATCACGACATCCTCATCGTCGGCCACACTCGGTCACCGGCGAGCAACTTTGGCCGTGACCCTATGCCGTCAATTCCAACTCCATTGCCCAACGCCTCTGCGAGCAGCCAAGGGCACAGGCGACAGCGACGGCGATTCCAATGGGGCCACCAAGGACGGGGCCGGAGTAGCCTCACCCACCACTGGGGTCCTTGATCCAACGGCCACCGTCGCCAATCCACTGCCGCTGTGCAATCGTGGCCTTCGGTTGTGAACCCCTAGTTCAGCCCTTCACCACTGCCACGCTGTGCTGTCAACATCCATTGCCGGTGCCTCTAACTAAATGACCGCCGACAGAGTGAGATAAGAGAGTGAGAGACTGGGTGGGGTGACCAGTAGGTGAATTGGCAGTGGCAATGCTGATGCCGAGACAATTAAGATTTGGTGGTTGATATGCCGCCGGTGACGTACGCCGGTAGTTGACGGCGACGATATTGGTGATATGTCAGTTTGTGGAGATCCCAGAGGTTGGTGCGTGGCTGGTGACAGTGGGGCAGCAGTGATGGTCTTCTAGTATTGGGTACATCGATGACCGTGGTGTTTAGGAGATCGCATCAGGATGGAGAGGGAGATTAGGGTGGCCGATCTTTGCTTCGGTGGTCCTGCTATGAGACCGGCGGTGATTACAGTGAAGCCATGGGTTTGTGGTGATGATGGTTGACAGCAGCGACACGACGGTAGAGAAAGTTTTTTGCTTCTGTTATGTTACCTCTGGTGAGTTGGGTGGTGGAACGGCGACCGAGAGTGTGGCCGATTAGTGGTAATTGGTGACTGGAGGTGCATCTAAGGTGAAGCTTGGCAGTTGCGGTGGTGGTAGCACTTAATACTATTGATTTAATGAGTTAAAACTAAAGAATTTTGGTAGCACTCTGTATAAATTATGAAATGGGTTCTTGTGGGTGCTTTTGTTCTTGGTGAATGAAATGGAATGAACGAGATGGTTATTTAAGTGTACGGTGTGTGTGCGCGTGTGTGGCAGGTGTATAGGTGTGGTTATTGTCGGACGAGCGTGTGTAAATGGGGTGAAATTTGTCTGGGTGCGTATGAATGTGATATGGAGTTAATTTGGGTGTAGAATTGTAGCGACAATGGTGGTGGGCGTGCGTGCATGTTTGTATGTGCGTGAATGTGTACTATGTACAAGGTGTATATACAAAGTGTGTTGGTAGGTAATAGGGTACAATAGTTTTGTGTGTATAGTGTGGAGTGTAGTGTGAAGTTGACTTTGTGTGTAAAATAGTAACAATCATGGTGGTCAAATGGTTGTGGGTTGTTAGGAAGTGGCATCTATAATGGTAGATTGGTTGTGGAAGCTAGCAGCGGGTATGTTGGATTTTGATGGTATTGACTATGAAACGGGGATCGACTGTACGAGTTCAATATCGTTGTAGTTAATGGTTGTGGTTTAACAGTGGTGCTCGAGGTGACTGGAGTGGGGGCAACCGTGGTGGAGTGTATATGGTGACAGTCGATAGAATTTAGGACCTTGTTGATTGATGAGGGAACTTATTGGTTGCAATGGTTAATGGGTGTGGCAATGATACTGGGATGGAATGGCCGTGGGTGAAATGTGTATGACTGTGTAATTATGGTATTTGGGTGGGTTGTGTGCGCGCACCGGTAGGTGTACGTGTTTCATGTGTTTAGGCCAGTGTGTATATTGTGTAGGTGTGGTTGTGGTTGGATGATGGGTGTACGAGAGTGCATGTGGGACACTGTTGTGTGAGGTGCACGTGCATATTGCTGTTTAGGCAACACGATATTGTGTAAGGCCCGTGTATGTATGTGTAATAGTGCGATGGGCATACGTGTATTGTGTAGTGGGGAATGGTCAGGTGGTATTGGTACGGTTACGTGTCTATGTTGCTTGTGCATTCTGTAGCATTGAGTAGTAGGAGCTTGGAGGATTTTGAAATTGACGGGCTACTTGGGTGAAAATCAGTTGATGGAGTGAAGTTGTGCGGCTAAATGGTATGATGAGTATGTGTGTGTTGTGTACAGTATGTATGCATGGTGTAGGTGTACCCTATGCAGGTCTGTGCATTTTGGACAGGGAAGCATATAAGTTATGAGCATACATAAAAAGGGAATGGTTAGCGTGAGTTCTAGAGATTTACTGAGTACTATGCAAAGCAAGGTTTATTTGGTGGGTTATTAAAACGGGTGAATTAATGGAGGTTCGGCAACGGTGATTAAATGCCAAGAATGACATGGTGAACTGGGCACGAATGTTGGAATCGAACTAGTTGTCATGAGTTTTGCGCTAATGATTTTATGCTTCAGTTTTTGGTTTAATGTACTCTATTTTGTTTTACCTGATGATTATCAAATCTATGATTTTTAGATATCTTAATGATGCTATAATATAAGTGAGTTATTTTCTGACATGCTATGGTCCAGCTAGTTGAATTATTGGTTACTTACTGAGCACGTTGAAGCTCATCCCTTACTTATCATTTCAGGTTTGAAAGTAAGGTGATGGTGAGGAGCATAAGAAGGATAATTTGGCGCGGAGCTCCGGAGACTACATTGAATAAGTCACTAAGCATTTAGATTGTTGGTTTAGCCTTAGTTGTTGACATATCGGAGTTATGAAGAGTTTTAGCATAAGTGTTGTATTCAAATGGAAATATAAAAATGTAATTTAAGTTTGGAGAGGTTTTAAATTTCCGCTGCAGATTATATGTTGTTTTAGCGAGTAAGGCCTGGCAGAGCCCTCGGTTGGAGTCTATTGGGTTTGCGGCCAGTCACGTGCCTAGCTCACGGGCCTATCCGTGGGTTCGGGTTCTTGACAATGGTCACTCATGTTACTCATGTTGCTATTGATCTTCGACACCACCAGGGCAATGACCCACGGGTCACTCCGGGACGGGAACAGGTCCTTGGAGGGCAACGTGCCTAGTCCGCCTGGCAGTTGGCTACAGGGGCAACCCTCACCGCTGTCAGTTTCTCTGCGCGTCACTTGACGCACCTTGTGGGATTCAGTAAGGGCTTGGACTGGTGGCTGGGGCAACGGGCTACTCTGACCATGCTACCACGGCCTGATCTGTCTCCTCAGACAGGCAAAGAGATGCTGCAAGGGTAGGGCAGCACGAATGTTGGGACCGGCAGTCCCAACGGAGAATCAGTGCTTTGGCCCCTCCTGGCGACATGTCGTTCCCAGGGGTGATACATGTCAACTTATGACACATGCACATTTTTGCCTATAAATAGTGGACTTTGGAGCTTTTTCAAGGATCTTTCTCTCATTTGAACTTTTAACTTTTTTTTTTTCGGTAAATAAAAATATATATCAACCGATGAAACAAAAGTACAACATCTGCAAGGGGCATACCCCAGGAAAACAACAACGAAACGCGAGTCTTGCTAAGCAAGAGCGAATAGAAAACCTATGCTAGGCAGAAACATGCCACACTGGCCACAAAAGAAAAAGTTAATACATAACAACGAAGCTAGATCAGCAAAAGAAATGCAAAGGACCCAGTAGTGACCACACGAGAAGCCATGCGGAATCTAGAAGTCCTGGTGGAAAGAGCATCACAGAAAAACTGCGATAGAGCATGCCAAAAGCTGCATCGGTCTGTCTGTACACAAGCCAATCACCCAAAGTCGAACTGACCAAAAGATGACGGAATCAGTCGAAAATGGATTCGGGGAGTTGCCATTCACCCTGGAACCATCGGTTAGTCGGGGTATTGGCCACTTTTCTGCAAGAGAATAACCTCCACCGGATGATCTGCACAAGACCTGCAAAACAAGAAACCACATCAGTGTACTTATTTTGGAAAGAACGAGAATTCCGCTCTCGCCAGATATAGTACACCAACGCCGCAAACGCTATCCGACAGACAGATGCCGGGAATCCAGGGCCTTGCCATTCAGAGGAAGCTCTATCAACCATACCCTGCCACCTCAACATAGGCCAGTTAAAATTGCATTTCTTTTGAATAATAGACCATAATCTGAACGTAAAAGGGCAATTAAAAAATAGATGATCATGAGACTCAAGAGGAATGCGACAGAAAACACAGCTCATGCTAGGAATAACATGAAAAGCAAAAAGCCTATCCTGCGTACTTAACCTCTCCCTAATGGCCAGCCATAAGATGAAGTTATGACGTGGAACACGCCACTTACACGACAGTAAGCAAGCCCAGCTAGCTAACGGCCCCTTATGACGAAGGGCTTCCCACGTACTCGCAATGGAGAAATCCCCAGAACCACTAACCGTCCAGACGATCCTATCAGGCGTATTCGGGGTAGGACGAAAAGAGCTAGGGGTACTCTCGTGCAACTCCATGAGCTCAAGGGTATTGGACACAGGCCAACACCACGATGAGCCAAAGATCACAGCAGAAACCCTCGCTCGCCTATCCAGACCCGAGTCAGAAATAATCCTACCAGAAAGGGTAGGAATGATAGGGCCTATCGGATGCCACCAATCAAACCACAGAGAGATCCTACTACCATCCCCAACTATATACCGAGGGAAAGAACGAATCATATCCCTAACCATGAGAATCTTACGCCAAGACCAGCTACAATCCCTAGGGCAAGAGACTTCCCAAAAACTCCGACCTATCAGAATATTGGACTTGACCCATCGCGGCCAAAGGGAGTCTGACCTAAAGGATATGATAGACCAAATATGCCTAGAGATGGCAGCAATATTCCACACCTCAATCTGCTTAATACCCAGGCCACCCTCTACCTCAGGACAACATACATCAGCCCAAGCCACCTTGGCTCCTGTGGTACAAAGGCCCGTACCCTTCCAAAGGAAGGCTCGAAAAATCCTCTCCATATCAAGAATCACTTTCTTTGGAAGGATAAAAACTGAAGCCCAGTACACTTGGATAGAGAACAAAACTGATCTAATCAATTGGACCCTACCAGCATACGACAAGTAATTGCAAATCCAATGCTTGACTTTCTTCACGATGCGGTCCAGAAGAGGGTGACAATCTTCTTTCCGCAAACAAGTGGAAATCAGAGGGACACCTAGATATCGCATAGGGAGCTTTCCCTCAAGAAAGCCAAGACAAGAAGTGATCAAAGCCTTGGTAGAAGGCTCAACACCAGAGAAAAAAACATGGCTCTTATTCGGATTGGGGACAAGTCTCGAGAACTGCTGGAAGACAGAGAGCCCATGTTTCAAGATCTGAACCGAAGGAAGGTCACCCCGACAAAAAAGCATGAGATCATCAGCAAAGGCAAGCTGGAAGATACCATCCTTTTGGCACCTCCAGTGGTAATGAAACTGACTACCAACTACTAATCTCTGCAACATCCCTGCAAGAACATCCATGCAAATAACAAAAAGGTAGGGGGACATCGGATCCCCCTGCCTGATACCTCGCCTACCCTGAAAGAAACCATTAGACTCCCCGTTTATGATGATCGAAAAGCTCGTGCTAGAGACACAGGCTTTGATCCATCTAATAACCGTGGGGGGAAATCTAAGGCAAATCAACACATCAAAGAGAAAATCCCAATGCAAACAATCATAGGCCTTCATCAAATCCACCTTCATAGCACATCTAGGTACCCTGAAGTCCTCCCGATGATAGTTCCGCATGAGCTCCTGAGATAAGATGATATTATCTGCAATACTCCGAGAGGCAACAAAGGCCATCTGGGAAGGATCAATGAGGTCCCCAAGCACCACCTTAACACGATTAGCAATGATCTTGGCTATGCATTTATAAATCGTGTTACAACAAGAAATAGGCCTGTAATCATTGAGACTCGAAGGATTAGTCACTTTGGGAATTAAGACAAGAAAAGTATGGTTAACTTCTTTAAGAAGCTGACCATTACCAAAAAAATCTTGAATCGCTTCCACAATCTCTTCCCCCACAATATGCCATGCCCTCTTAAAAAAGAGGGCGTTATACCCATCAGGACCAGGGGATTTACCATCCTTGAGAGAGAAGAAAACCTTTTGAATCTCATCCTCAGAAACCTCTCGAGCCATCTCACACTGCTAAGAATCAGAAAGGGATTTTGACATCCAGTTCCTCAGTTCAATCAAACCCGGATAGTGACCCGGCCCACGAGTTCCCAACAAACTCTGAAAATGGTCAACAATCGAAGCCTTAATCAAATCCGAGTCTTCAAGGATAGACCCGTCAGATCGAAGAATAGAACTGATTTTATTAAAATTCCTTCTCTTATTAACTGACTTAAAGAAAAATTTGTTATTTTTATCTCCCACATCAAGCCAGTGAATCCCAGATTTTTGCTTGAGAAAACTCTCCTCCTCAGCACTCACTCTAGCAAAAAGTTCAAGCTTCTCCTTTTCAATCCGACGCCACACTGGGTCAAGAGGGTTCAACGCTAACATGCTCTGGGCATACTCCAAAGAAATCCTAGCCTCATTAAGTCTACCTGATATGTTACTAAAGTGTTCCTTATTGAAGTCCTTAAGCTGTAGCTTAAGCAGCTTTAGCTTCCTGACAACCCTGAACATAGCACAGCCCGCAAGGGGCATGCCCCACACTTTAGCAACTAGAGGCAAAAATTTATGGTGATTGGCCCACATATCAAAAAATTTAAACGGCTTAGGCACCTTGTCAACTTTGACAAGAGAGTGGACGACGATAGGTGAATGATCAGAGATACCTCTAGGACGAAAAACCGCTTCAGATTTAGGAAAATTAGAGATCCAAGTATCATTAATAAGGACACGGTCAAGCTTCCTACAAATAGTATCACCATTATCTTGACAGTTAGTCCAAGTATAAAAGCAACCAGAATACTTCAAATCTGAAAGTTCTGAAGTAATTAAACAGTCATGGAACTCCTGGTAGTAGCGAGGCCATCTATTGCTACCCCCTAACTTCTCACTCGGACTCTGGATAGCATTAAAGTCACCAAGAATCAACCAGGGATCATTCGAAAAAAGGCGAGACCTATACTCCAACTCCTGCCAAAGCACAGATCTCTCACCAGAATCATTAGAACCATACACAAAGGAAACAAAAAAATGAGGCAACCTATCTATTAATTTCACTTGACAGTGAATTATTTGATCTGACATACCAATACAAGTAACATTAGCAACTTTGGGATTCCATAAAACCCAAATTCTACCATTCACAGAAAATTGGTAGTTATTTATAAAGGACCAACCAGGAAATCTACGGTTATTTATAACCGAGGCATTAGGGGCGGCTACTCTGGTTTCCAAGATCCCAAAAAGCATAACACCTAAGGAGGCAATCATATGTTGAGCCTCCACTTGCTTACCACTAGTGTTGAATCCTCGAGAATTCCAGCAGAGGATGTTATGCATGATACCAAAAACCAAAAGGATGCTACAAGCCAAGAAGTAAAAGTCAGGTGAAATTTCCCCTACGGGGAGACTTCTTCTTTTTCTTCTTTTTCTTATTATTAAAACTAGAGTCAAGATTCATATTACTACCAAAAAGAGAAGACATGTTATTATTAGGAATAAGAGAGCAGGGAACTAAGTCAGAATCAGAGTCTGGATCAGAGCCCGAAACAGAGTGCACAATCATGCTAGAATCTAAAAGCAAATCAGAGTGCAAAGCAGGATCATCACAAGGCAAAATAGGAAAATGACAAGGTACCTCAGGAACAGAAGACTGCTGAGAACTGACCTCCTGCAGAGAAGAAACATGCTGGGCACTAACCTGAATATGGCTATCAATCACATGCTGGTGCCTAGTCTCCAACTGACTATGGCTCGGCTGAACACGATCATGAGCTAAAGAAGACGAAGCATCCCTATTAACTTTATTCTTGCCTTTACTTTTCACGGTTGACCACTCTGCTTCTTTCGCCAGAACAGCAACAGAGGCAGGAGGGGTCGTGGTAGATCGCTTTGGAACAGATAGTGAAGGAGAACGGGGCCTAATACTCTCAGGCCGAGTACATGACTGGGTAGTATGTCCGAAGCACTTGCACACCGTGCAAACTGGAGGTCGCCACTGATAATCTGCCCGAACAATCACAGGATCAGAGGGGGCATCCTGGCAGGTACTTAAGTCTGGCACAATAACAAGTTCATCAACGAGGTCCCTGGCTGCAGAAACCTCAACACACACTCTAGCAAAGCTTATCTGCTCACAGCTCTCAGTAAGCGAATCCGCATATAGAGGCTTCCCAATACCACTCGCTACGTAGCTCAACCCACTAGCTGTCAAGTACTCAACAGGAATATTGTAAAGTCTAACCCATAACGGTAGAACATCAAGGGATTCCTTGCACAGATTCATACCCAGTCTCCAACGCTGCAAAATAATTAATTTGTTCGCAAAATGCCACGGACCCGAATCCAGAATCTTGTCAATCGGATCCACAGAAGAGAATTTGAAGAAGTAAAAACCCTTGTCATTAACTAAAACTTTTTGTAACCCATCTTTCAACCATAGCTTACGGGCAATGTTGTTAACAGTGAAATAAGGCAGTTTTTTATCGACAAAGTACCCCACAACACAGTTATCCCACAATTCAATACCCTCTTCAGCAATAACTTGAGGAGGAGAAACTTGTACCTTACCTTCAGAAATCGTCGGCGGGAAGTAAGATAATTTCATCTTACCTTTAGAACTAGAAGGCCCCAGCTTCACCTTGTCAGCCCAGGATGGATGAGGTGAAGAAGCAAGAAAGCGCTGAGCCCCAGTAGCTCCTCCCTTTTCCACACCAAAAGCAACCCCTCCCCTGGATCTAGAAACACCCCGATTACCCCTCCCTCCTCGGGCACCCCGATCAATACCACCTCTATCTCGAGAAAGGGACCGATAAGCCAGCTGTCGCCGAAGTGAGTCCACCTCCGCTTGCAACACACCTTTCTCATCACCGACCTGTCGCCGGTATTCAAGTTCCTCCATAAGCAGACCAAACTGACGGGCCGATAACGCACCACTCAAGAAACGATCGTGTAACCCTTTAGTTTCCGCTAAAGCAACTGCTTCCTCATCAGAACATTCTGAACCATCAATACTCTTCAAAATAGATCCGTCACTCTTTGACATGCCCGAGGGGCCAGGGGTAGCCTCCCGATGCTTGATCGGCGGTGAAGGAGAATCTAACAAATTAGGAACACAAGAGATATTATCATGAGAAGCCAGAGAATTCTGTTTCATAAAATCGGCTAATCGAGAGCCAACAGGATCGATCGCCACGAAGGCCAGACACGGCCAAAGAAGGATCGGAAGACGCCATAAACTAAAAATAAATAATAAAAAAAAACAAAAAAACAAAAAGAACAAAAGAACAAAAAAAACACAGAAAGGAAAAAAGGGGGGGCGCAGCCAACCCACATTAGGGAGCAGGGGAACAGGAGGGGAACGGAAGGGGAGGGGAGGGCGGGAGGAGGGAAGGGAAGGGGGAGGGGAAAGGGAAGGGGGAGGGGAAAGGGCGCGGGAAAGGAGGGGAAGGGGACCGACGGCCGCCGAGCACCACAGCCGGAGCAACCCGCCGCCGGCCAAACTGAAGAAGAAGCCGGAAAGAGAAAACGACCGGCCAAACGACCGGCTACATCTTCTGCCGGCAGATCCAAGAAAGAGACGACGCCGCGAAACCTTCAAAGCCCGTCGCAGCCGCAGAAGGAGTCGGCAAGGGCCTCGGTAGCGCCGGAGAAAGCACAACAGCGGGAGAAGAAGACAAACCCGGCGAAGACAAGCTCCGACCAAACACTCCAAACCCAGCCGCTCAAGCCGCGACTAGCAGGGACCAAAACTCCGGCGATAAATCTGAAGAAACCAAAGCGCCGAACAAAACGCCCCGGCGAGAAACTGAAACGCCGGTCACTGCTACCCCACGGCCAAACCAAGGAACTCCGTCCAAATCCAAACACCAGCTGCTGGAAAGGTGGAAACCGGCCGCCGGAAACAGGCAACGGCGCCGGAAGAAACTCACAGGGCTCTCTAACGGCTATATTTTGAAACTAACGGCTAGTTCCATACCTTTTCGGCCGAGAGAGAAAACCTTTCCAGAATGTGATTGGTTTTATGTATAGAACTTTTAACTTTCTCTCTCTAAAAAGACATTCTCTCTGGAATTCTAGTGAGAGAAACACACTTGGACTCCCGTCCCCGAACCCTCGACGCTGCACACTCCGCGACAGACCGTCGAACGTCGGCCCCGCTCGTCGTCCCCCTGTCTGCGCTGCGCTGCCAGCCCTCCCGTCCTGTCTGGGGAGCCTTGCTCTCAGCCCTTACGCCGTCCTTGTTGTCTCTCGCGTTGCCTACCTGGAAGCTGACTCAGACTGCATCCTTTGTGGCACCTCCATGTAGCATCGAACCCTTTTTCGCATCAACACCCATTTAACAGGCCATCCTAATAACGCCAACAATACAGACCATCCTTATGGCTCCCAAGTTACTAACTCATGTCAACATTGAGAAGTAATAAATGCATTTGAAAATATTCAAGGAATTTAAACACAATTGCAAACGTTTTACACTGATTGAATTAAACAAAGAGACGAAGATAACGAATTCCAAACGATCGCTATCAGGCTCAAATTAGGGTTTCATGGACGGTTTCAAAGCAAACATTTTTATTTTAATCATAGAAATCAACAATCAATTTGTTTTGTAAAACTGTTATTATAAACATTTGAACAAGAAAAACGAAATGGGTTCAGATAGAATTCCTTACCTCGGTCCAAGCTAAGTGATGCTACCAATCCTCTGAATAAACCTAGATTGGCAAAAATTTTATTTCAATATTTTTTGAATAAACCTAGATTGACAACTTATTTGTTATAACATAATTTATTTCAAATACGCTATAAAACCCAATATCAACTACTCACTGCGTACCCACTCTCTCCAAAATCGCACAGTCAAAACGCTTCTCGCACACGGCCAACCTAACTAAAAATCATATACACTCCTTAACATGTACCGCACTCTAGAATTTATAATAATTTGCACTAAAATACTTTTATAGCTTAAAACATTATTAAAAGTCAAAATATGAAATTTTTGAATTTAAAATAATTTCCTCAAATGCAATAAAAACCCACAAATTCCCAAAATTGCTTCTAGCTGAAAATAAAGTCCCATAATTTTTGAAACAGCTGTCAAATATTTATAAAAGTATAGAAATTAAAATCAGAATTTAAAAGACATAAAAACTATTTTTAAAATTTTCATTTTGCTAAAATCAACGCGATATGGAAATCATAGCAAATCAACTCCAAAAATCATTAAATTTGAACTAAGTCTTATTCATACCATAAAGACATTACTGTAATTTTTCCCCAAAACATTTTCAGGGTTTAAAGGCTTCAAAAGAATTTTTCAATTCTGAAATTATAGAAAATTCTAAAAATACATATCATTTCAGAAAATTATGAAATTTTACCAAAACTTCTAATATAGCCTAAGGTATTATACTATAAAATTTCACATGCTAAAGATAAGTGTGCACTAGTGTATGCACGTGCCAAACTCAATGTTAATCCGTTACCCGAACCGTATTTCCCTTCTTTTCCCTCTGTACCCACACACTTCGGTTCATAGCATTTTCACACACATAGAGCTGTCTCTTGGCAGTTCCATGCACACAGATATAAATAATTACACCAACACATTCATGCCCTCCTCAACCATTCATACACATATATAACTACCCTCACAAACACTCATATGCACAAACCCACATATCATCCACTCCCTCACCTCACATACACGCTATACCTTTACATATACACTTACCCATGCACACAGTGCGCACCCACAATTTTATCTCCAACTTCCTTCAACCTCACACTGCTATATACTCAAGGACATACATCCACACACCTAAGAACACTGCACACACTCACCACTTACACACACACACACACTCTATCTCTCTCTCTCACACACAATGACTGCACAACAGGCTACAAATAGAGACATGCACTCACAAAACTTACTCACGCACACAACACATACACTCTAAACCCAATCCACACGACATCCTCACTTCCCCTTCAATACCCACCTTTCTTACATTACTTCCTTAACTCACACATATATACAAATACACTACACACTCAGTACACACACACCCAGTACACACGCACACACACAACACCTCATAAACTCGTAACTCAGCTGGGTGCACCCCCACGACCAAACTGGTTATACACACCCGCACACATACGTTCACAACCCCTCCATTTTTAACCCTTTACACCCACTAATAACCCCAAAACACACAACCATTGTGGCCATTAAACCACAGCCTCACAGCAGCACCACAAACTCACGGCCACCAATCCCACTACTACGGTAGTGGGTCTGATCTATCCCTTCTTCTTCCCCTGTTCGTTTCTCTCTCACCAACGCACACCTGCACATACATATACACACTACCTCACACACTAAACTCACACTCACCTACCTGCTACACTATCTTTCTCTTTTCTTCTCACAAACACTACAACCATGGCAGCCCCCCTCCTTTGTCTCAATTCCACACAACTAAAATACACACACACAGCACATTATATACACAACACTACACGCACAATGCATAGCACACACCAACACTCATTTATGTATTTCACTCACACACGCACGTCACCCAACAGCCACACAGCTTCTCCTTCCCCTGTACTTTGTCATATTACCATAGCTACAAATTCACGGCCATGGTGCCCACGCCGTGCGGCAGTGGGTTCTCTCTCCATCTCTCTTTTCTCCTTCCTCTCATTTCAAATCCATGAATATAATTCAGCCACTTCCATTCATCTTATACCCACACACACACACACACATATATATATATAACCTACGTTGATGCAATCAAGAAAAACACCACACAACACTCAGAAATGCACTAACGGCTACAACAGTACCAAAACTCACAACCCGTATACACACCGTTCCCTTAACCCACTATATGTAAATGCATATATACTGAAAAAATGGACGTAAGTTGATGATCTCTAACCGGAAGGCTTCACCGGAAAGAGTCCCTCGATCTCTCTCTCTGTAGCTCTCTCTCTCTCTCTCTCTCTCTCTCTCTCTCTCTTCTCTCTCTCTTGATGAGTCTGACGGTTTACAGAGAGCCTTGACTGCTGCCCAAACTATTTGGTATAAATATAATCACAAGAAAGCCTAGTTAGAAAAATGAAAGAAACCCTACACATCATTTGTCGCTAAAACTTCCTACCCAATACTTATAAAAGAAATATGGTCCATAAAAAAATATTTACAATACGTGATGTGTTAGGAAAAATTATAAATGGTTGCTACACCATCCTGATGGAGAAATTGTCGCTAAAGTTCCAATTTAAACATATATATATCGATGCTGACTAAAATTTCATCTCTAAAAAATATATTCGTCGCTAAAATTTCTAATTAAATCTGAAAAATATTGGGGTGTTACAGTCGATGTGCTTGCTTCCATCTTGAAAGACTGGATTCTTTGTAAGAGCTATGGCTGACTTATTATCGACATAAATCTGTGTCGATTCATCTTGAATAAAACTTAGCTCATTAAGCAAACTACTTAGCCATATCGCATAGCAAATAGTTGACGTTGCAGCCACATATTCAGCTTCACATGTCAATAGAGTTACTATCGATTGCTTCTTTAATGTCCATGTGAATGCTGCTTCACCAAAATAAAAAATGAACCCAGTTGTACTTTTTCGATCATCCACATCTCTAGCCCAATCACTGTCACTATATCCCACTAATTTCATATCACATGATGCAAGATAAAATATGCCAAGATCAATTGTAACTTTAAGGTACCGAAGTATCCTTTTTCTCTACTTTGAAGTGATAAGTTGTCGGATTCTCCATGTATCGACTGATATAACCTGCTGCATGTAGGATATCAGGCCTTGTGCACGTCAAATACCTCAAACTACCAACCAAGCTTCTGAATAAGGTCCGATCGATTGGACCTTCTATGATGTGCCTCGACAACTTCTTTTCAACCTCAATAGGGATACTGATTCGGTTGCACTTTTCCATGTTGAACCTCTTCAATACTTCTTTTGCATATGCCTCTTGTGAGATGAAAATTCCATCATCTTTTTGCCTTACCTCTATCCCAAGATAATATGACATCAGAGCGATATCAGTCATTTCAAACTCTTCGGCCATTTCCTTCTTAAAATCATCAGACATCTTCACATTGTTGCCTGTAAAGATTGAATCATTGACAAATAAATTGACTATCAAGATGTCACTTTTTCCATTCATCTTGACGTAGAGGGCATGCTCATGTGTGCGCTTCTTAAAGCCTCTCTCTTGAAAATATTTGTCGATGCGACTGTTCCACGCCCTTACGCTTGCTTCAACCCATACAGGGCCTTCTTCAACCTTAATACTTTGTCTTCATGGCCTTGAACAACATATCCTTTGGGTTATTCGATATAGACTTATTCATCAAGAAAACAATTAAGGAAGGCTAACTTTACATCCATTTGATGGATCTTCCACTTGTTGAGAGTTGCTAGAGATATCAACAGTTGTATCGTTTCCACTCGAGTGACTGGGGCAAAGACTTCATCATAGTCAATTCCAGCCCTTTGCTTGTATCCTTTGACAACAAGCATTGCTTTGTATCTCTCAACTTTGCCTTCGGAATTTTTCTTCACTTTATAAAACCAATTTTACACCGATGGGCTTCTTATCCGATTGAAGAGTCGTCAGCTCCCAAGTGTCATTCTTCTCGATGGCACCAATCTCTTCATTCATGGCCTTCCTCCATCTTTCGTTCCTTGATGCCCCATCAAAATCAATTGGCTCAGTATCGGCAAAGAGACAGAACATGCTTTGGTTCTGGTTCAAGTCATCATAAATCTCCTCTAAAGATCTCTTGCCTTGTGGTCTTGTCTTTACAGGACTATTGATCGATGATGTTGATGATGATATTGGCCTCGATTGAGCTGGAGATGCTTGACTCAAGGGAGTCACAAGTTCTATTGTCTCTTCTTCTACTTCTTTTCTATTCATATCGATCGGATAAAAAACATACTACTCCTTGTCTCGATTAGTCCAGTCCTACGAGCTTTTCTCATCGAAAGTCACGTCTCGACTGACTTTCATCTTCTTATCAATAGGATTATACAATTTGTACCCTTTTGACTCTTGATTGTAACCGATGAAGATAAACTTCTCACTTTTATCATCGAGCTTCTTCCTTTGCTGATCAGGAACATGCACATATGCAATACTTCCAAGCACTTTCAAGTGGGACACACTTGGCTTGTATCCACTCCAAGCTTCTTGTGGTGTTTGATTCCACACACTCCTTGTTGGACATCGATTCGATAAATAGATCGTACAATTGATTGCTTCAGCCCAAAATTCCTTGGGCAAATTCTTGCTCATCAACATGCTTTGAGTCATGTTCACTATCGACCGATTCTTTCTTTCCACCACTCCATTCTGTTGAGGTCAATATGGAATGGTAAGCAGTCGAAGGATGCATTCTTTTCACAGAATACCTTTAACTCTTTAAAGTGAACTCTCCTCCTCGATCAGATCTCCTTGCCTTGATCTGATACCCACTCTCTTTCTCGACAAGAGCTTTAAACCTTTTAAAGGTTGAGAACACCTCTGACTTTTGCTTAAGAAAATAAACCCATGTTTTCCTACTATAGTCATCAATGAACAGTAGAAAGTATTTGTTCTTACCAGGAGATGCTGGATCAATTAGACCACACACATCAGCGTGTATCAGCTCCAACGGTGCCTTTGCTCTCAATATCGACTCCTTTAAGAAATTGTGTCGATGTTGCTTCCCCCATAAGACAACCCTTGTAGAGTTTGTATGGGTGATCTATCGATGGCAATTCCCTTACCATATTCTTCGTCGATAGTAATTTTAGACCTCCAAAATTTAGATGTCCAAGCCTCAAATGCCATAACCAAGATTGATTATCAAAATAGGCCTTCAAACATTTAGGCTCATCATGATGGATATTCATCATGAACATCCTATTGCTCGACATCGGAACACGAGCGATCAAGCTCCCTCTATCATCTCTCAAATAAAGAAATTTGTCTTTCATATGGATGTCGTAGCCTTTCTCCAACAGCTGGCCCATACTCAAAATGTTTGCCTTCATCTTCGGAACATAATAAATATTTGAGATGAACTGATGGCCTCCATTCTTCAATTTGATGAGAATTTTGCCTTTGCCTTTGCCTTTGACTGGGATTTCGGACATGTCTCTAGAAATGATATTTTCCATCACTGATTCATCCATCTCGATAAAACATGTGTTTGTAGCCACACATGTGATTGCTGGCACCAGTATCGAGATACCAAGAATTATCTTTTTCTTCTTTTGATCTATCATGTGCCAACAGGACCGTGCCATCGCCCACCTTTTTTTCTTCTGCATAGTGGGCCTTCACATTTTTCTCCTTTTGTTCGTCTAGACACTCCCAGGAGTAGTGTCCGAGCTGATGGCACGTGAAACATTCAACGTCTTTCTTGTTTTGGCATTGATAATAGCCACCTCTTCCTCGACCTCATCCTCTCGATGGACAAAATTTTGAACTTGATTCGTTATTGTTGTATCGATTTTGACCACCACCGCCTCATCCACGGTCTTTGCCTCGACCACCTCGATTCTTGTCGATGTTGTCTTTCCTCTCGTTGATGTTCATCTTGGCCTGAAGAGCTTACTCGATAGGCTCTTTGTTCCTCTTTTTGATTTTGTCCTCGTGGACTTGCAATTTTCCCGAGAGCTCATCGACCGTTATAGTCTCGGTGTCATTGGACTCCTCAATGACAACAACGACGTGGTCGAATTTTGGATCAAGAGATCGAAGGATCTTCTCGACCACCCGACTATCCTCTATTTCTTCACCATTTCTCTAAGTTAGTTCACAACTGAGAGAACTCTCGAAATGTAGTCAAAAATTGTCTCGGAGTCTTTCATTTGTAAAGACTCAAATTCACCTTGAAGGCTTTGGAGCTGCACTTTTTTCACCTTATCGATGCCTTTGAAAACATTTTCCAACGTATCCCATGCTCTCTTCGTCATGGTGGCCTGCGCAATCTTCTTTAAAATATTGTCATCGACGCCAAGTGGGATGAGTGAAAGAGCCTTTTGACCTTTCACTCGGGTTTCTTTGGCAGCCTTCTTCATGGCTTGGCTAGCACTAGCCGAGTTTTTCGGTTCCACATATTCTTCTTCTACGGCCTCCCAAACATCTTAACCACCAAGAAAAGTTTTCATTTGGATGCTCCACCTTTCATAGTTATTTTTTGCGAGCTTTGGGAAAGGAAATGCTCCACTTGTTGCCTTCATTAGAACCTCCGCTCTGATACCACTTTGTTGCGTAATAGGCACAATATAAGAGAGACATATTTGCAGCAGAAATACTTTGAGTATTATGGAAGAAGAGGAGGAGGAAGTGGAGAGGAGAAACACTCTTGGATATTTTTCTCTACTCAATCAACACTTCTATTTCATAAAATTCACTCACTCTTTTCATTACAATACTCTCTCTTTCATTTCACTTTTTCACACTAGCAAAATAACTAGGTGATACACCTTTTTATACTAAGACATTTAAAGACTCATTTATCTCCTAGAAGATAACTCCCCTAAACTTTCACTTTTTCTCTCCCTATTTAATCACTCATAGGTTATGAGTAACTCCCATAACTTTTCACTTTTCATCTTCTCTTCATTTATTCATGTCTTGATTCTTCCTCATCAATTGTCATAACTTGTAGAATCAAGATTAACTCTCAACAGTAACACTACAAGGAGCCGAAGATCACATCAAAATCCCTAGCTTGCGTACCCAGACCCGAGTCAGAAACAATCCTATCAGCCAGGGTAGGAATAATATCGATGCCACCAATCAAACCATAGAGAGATCCAACTACCATCCTCAACAACATACCGGGAAAAACAACGAATCATATCCTTAACCATGAGAATCTTTCACCAGGATCAACTACAATCACTGGGACAAGAGACTTTCCAAAAGCTCCTTCTTATCAAAATGTTGGACTTAACCCACTGTGGCTGGAGGGAATCTAACCTGAAGGATATGATGGACCAAATGTGTCTAGAGATGGCAACAAAGTTTCACACCTCAATCTGCTTACTGCCCAAGCCACCCTCTTCCTTGGGACAACATACATCAGCCCAAGCAACCTCTGCTCCTGTGGTACAAAGCCCCGTACCCTTCCAAAGGAAAGCTCAAAATATCCTCTCCATCTCTAGAATCACTTTCTTTGGAAGGATAAAAACTAAAGCCCAATACACCTGGATATAGAATAACACTAATTTAATCAATCGAACCCTACCGGCAAAATTTGAATTCCCCCAAAAATGGACTTAATTGCACTTTACGCTCAAAAATTTTGAGGCCCGAGTTGGACATCCAATTGCTTCGATTTGAATTATCCAGAGAATGCCTTTTATAGATATCCAATATATCAAAAATATGGACAATCAAGCCTATTTATCGATTCACTAAAAGCCCAAAGAGGTGAAAAGGGTCCAAAATAACCAGAGATATGTAAAAAGCAAGTCGGATCACACCTAATGACATGTAATTATAAGTCCAATGCCTGACTTTCTTCACGTGTGGTCAAGGATAGGCTTGAAGTTCCCTTTTCACAAACGAGTACAGATCAGGGGGACTCCCAAATGCTGCATAAGGAGTTCTCCCTTAAGAAAGCCAAGACAAGAAGATATCAATGCCTTGGTGGTAGGCTCAACACCAGAGAAGAAAACTTGGCTCTTACGAGGATTAGGAACGAGTCCTAAAAACTACTGGAACACAGTGAAACCATGTTTCAAAACCTGACCGAATGAAGGTCACCTTGACAAAATAGCGTGAGATCATCATCAAAGGCAAGCTGTAAGATACCATCCTTTGGCACCTCCAGTGGTAGCAAAATTGACTACTAACCACTGACCTCTGCATCATCTCTTCTAAAACATCCATACATATAACAAAAAGTTAAGGGGACATCGGATCCCCCTGTCTGATACCTCGCCTACCCCGAAAGAATCCATTAGATTACCCATTTATGATGATCAAAAAGCTCATGGAAGAGACAGAAGCTTTGATCCATCTGATGACCTTGGGGGGGGGGGGGAACTTAAGGCAAACCAACATATCAAAGAGAAAATCCCAATGCCCACAATCATAGGCCTTCATCAAATCTACATTTATGGCACATCTAGGAACCCTGAGGTCCCCAAGCACTACCTTAACACGATTAGCAATGATCTTGGCTACACACATATAAATCATGTTACAATAAGAAATAGACCTATAATCATTAAGGCCCAAGAGATTAGTCACTTCGGGGATTAAGCCAAGGAAAGTATGGTTAACTTCTTCCAAAAGTTGACCATTCCCAAATAATCTTGAATTGCCTCCACTATCTCGTTCCCTACTATATGCCATGCTCTCTTAAAAAAGAGGGCATTATACCCATTAGGACTAGGGGACTTACCATTTTAAGAAGACATTATACCCATTAGGACTAGGGGACTTACCATTTTAAGAAGACATTATACCCATTAGGACTAGGGGACTTACAATCCTCGAGTGAGAAGAAAACCCTCTGAATCTCATCCTCAGTGACCTCTTGATCCATCTCACGCTACTAAGACTCTAAAATGGATATCGACACCCAGTTCCTTAACTCATTCAAACCCAGCAACGACTCAAACCACAAGTCCCAAAAAACTTTGAAAGTGGTCAACAACAAAAGTCTTAACCAACTCCCAATCTTAAAGGATGGTCTCGTCAAGGTGAATAAGAGAACTAATTTATTAAAATTCCTTCTCTTATTAACTGACTTCAAGAAAAATTTGTTATTTTTGTCTCCCACATCAAGCCAATGAATCCCCAATTTTTGCTTAAGGAAACTCTCCTCCTCTCCACTCACTCTAGCAAAAATCTCAAGCTTATCCCTCTCAATTCGACGCCACACTGGATCAAGAGGGTTCAAAGCTAACATGTTCTGAGCATACTCCAAAGAAACCCTAGCCCGTATTAAGTCTACCTAAAATGTTGCTGAATCTGTAGCTTGAGCAGCTTTAGCTTCCTGTCAACCTTGAACATAGCACAACTCACAAGGAGCATGCCCCACACTTTAGTAACCAAAGGTAGAAACTTATGATGATTGCCCACATATCAAAAAATTTAAACAACTTCACTTTGACAAGAGAGTGGACGAGGATGGGCGAATGATCAGACGAAAAATTGCTTCAGATTTAAAAAAAATTAAAAAAATATATAAGGTTTGTTAACAAGGACATGGTCCAACTTCCTATAGATAGGAATAACATTCTCATGTGGTTTTACAAAACCACAGGCCTTGCCATGATCCAAAACTACCGTTAGAAACAACTCATTTGCTGCACTTGTGATGGTTACGATTCAATTGTTATGCATATAGAGTTCTTGCCTACTATAAGAGAAGACTCCAAATAGAATTCAAGTTTCTTGTGAATTTAACATATTTTGCCAATGTATCTTCATTGGCTCTGCACTAAGGTAAGACCGTATCCTTTAATGACCTAAAATGATTCGACTAATCTAAAGTGGGTAGGCCGGGCTGAGACTTACCCAAGCTTGACTTGTTTGGACTTGTGGCATGAGCTTATTGATGTTCTTAGTGCATTCAATTTTCAAGTAGTGTACATATATCCATATGCAAAAGCAAAAGAAGGAAACTGAATTAATGAAAATAATTCATATGCTTAAATTTGGTCTACCTTATTGAAACTAGCTGCTTACGCCTTGGGCTATTGACAAACCAAGTTCAAAACTTCTAGACTTTCTGGAGTATGCGTCTGTGAACATATATATATATATATATATATCATATGCGAGTTAAAAATCACGTATATCACACTCCAAGACCTCGTCGCTACGCGAACATTAGGAACAAACACTTCTCGGGGTGGATTAGACTATCCGAGTTGAGTCCTTGTTTACACCATTGATCAACAGCTTCATTAGCTAGACTAAAGGTGCCTAATGGAGAGTTTGTGTGCATGTTGACCCATGGCTTAGAGAGAGATGAACTTGGTTGCCCCTGGTCTTTTGTTCGTGTGCATAAAACCATTAGAATTCTCACATGTCTAACGTAAAGGCAATTGATGATAAGGAATTGAAACGATGGGTAACCTCTCACACATAATGGAGCGTTAAGGTAGAATGTACATAAGCAACACACGGAACCCTTTGGCTTCCCTTGGACCCATCATGGGCGTATCTGAGTCTGATATGAAACACCACCATCGATTCATACATGGTGGGAATGAAGTTTTTCTGATAAATCTCTCAACAAAGCTCAACCATAAAAGCTATTCATACACATGGCATGGATGAAGTTCGTCTCATAATGCCCCAGATATATTGATCACATTAATCCAAGCATCTCTAATACCTTTAAAAGTTATGCTGGATTCTAACGGCTCTTCCTCAATTATATCTAGCCCACAAAGCCACAGAACTGGTCCATGGTGAATAAAAGTGTTGGATGTGTATCAAAAGAGATCTTCTCCTTACCATGCAAGCTATCACTCCGATACAAGCTGGTTGCTTTCTGACCATTCCTCTTTCAGGCCAAACCAGTCGTAGTGATTGGTAACATGCCAAACTATCATTTTGAGTTAGAACATGAGATGCATGGAGCTTGTTAAACATCAAAGCAAAATTAAGATGCTTTGCTTAGATAGCATCGAACAATCTTGATCACTGCATAACGAATAGCTTGATGACAGGTCCAAAGTTCCCACTAGACCAAGTGTCGACCTTTGTTATCATGGAGTTCGAGCTCAATTGTACAAGGTTACATTCCTTGAACAATGTGCTATTGGTAACAATGGAAGCACTTGAGCAAGCTCTAATTTTTTTTACCTGTTAGTGAAGGATTGACCTACACAAGATCATACCTTTAGTTCGCCACTGAGAAGGACTGCCAAATTATCTAGAAAAAAAAATTCTAAACCTATAGAAAGACTTCTTGTACCTAGGTAGAAGATTAACCATTCCTAACTTGCCTCGTTCTCCTAAAATTTGTCATGTTTTCTTATGGTAATTATCTAGACTATATACAAGTCATATATATTATGGTAATTATCTAAACTATATACAAGTGATATAGCAAGGTTTAATGAAGAAAGATGAGACTATAATTTAATAAAGCGTATAATGATTCCCCTCAATCTCGAGAGAGATCAATTTGGAAAGTTACCTAGTCTATCACATGCAAAAACATGTTGCTTAACTCAAATGACAAGTAAAATATACGGGTTTGTGTTTTGTATCGACTAATGGTTTACATTACTAGTACACGCCATTAATCGGGTGACTCCACTAGGCAGAAAAGTCCATCTCCATTTCAAAGTGGTCAAGGAATTCCATTATTTTCCAATTAGGCTTTTAAGTTCCCAGAATTATGAGAAACTTCCATATTCTCAACTAGACTACCTAAATCTAAGAGCTTCGTTTATTTACTTTGTTCTAAGAAAGATTGAAAGTCTTGATCCTTCGCATGTCATAATTTCACTTTATTAGATATCCATTAGTTTCCAAAATTGTAAATATTCTTAGAAAGCCGATGTATCTTGCAAAAAAATGTATGCCTTCGAGAATACAATCCGACACTAAGAAGAGAAGTCGTGAACAACATTAACGAATCTTGTGATCGAGTTTTAATTCTCAAAGGGTATATTCCCAAACCATGGTTCATAGATAGTACTAAATGAGAGTCCACTCAGTTAAGGATGTAGACGACATTTCTAAATGAGTATACTAAGAAGACTTACCTTAGCCATCATTAACTTACTTTTTCCAACTTACGTTGTTATTAATTCTTGAATCCTTTACTTTGTCGAGCCATCTTGCTGCAAGGTAAATTGGGTCGGTAAATTATTTTAGGATCCATCTCTATGATCGAGCCTCTAAGCCCCTGATAAGAGAGCCACTAAACACTTTGGTCACAAGCGTCTTAATTAATACATTTTTGCCCAATTTTGCAGCCTAAAGTAATCAATGCTTCAGAACATTGGGAGACTTCAGTTATAAGACACTTCCTGTAAATTATTCTCTACAGAGTTGCGGCCTAAAACAACTGATGCTTATGACCTTTGGGAGATGATAAAGATTGATAAGATTAGAAACCCCTTTTATTGCTCTTACCATTTAAGTCAAATATGAATACGAACATCAACTTGCAACTATTAATTGACAAGACAATTTTTTAATGTGGTTCTCTATACCGTATTAAACCACTAAATCATGTTTGAAGATGGCCATATGTGTTTTAACGAGCCAACTTGAAAGCCTTAATCAGTAAACAAATATTTGTATAAGCATGGCGTTATATATATATATATATATATATATATATATATATATATATATATATATATATATATATATATATATATATATATATATATATATATATATATATATGCCATTGAGTGGAACTATCCATACACTTTAAAAAGCAAAAACCATGCCATGAAAAGACTATTAGCTAGCATCATAAAATCCAACGAAATCACATGCCTTTTGTTGCACAGTCCAATTTTAGCAACTTGTTCAATCGCAAGATGAAAACCTTGCATTGAGAACATTCTTAGCGAAGCTTTTGTTCTATATAAAGAATGATGTTCATCTTGATGCACACCTAGTTTAGAAGTACATACAGGTTCAAAAATTTCCTATATCATTACTTGCCCGATGATCTCCTTTATGGTATTACATTAACACAATAATATTGTACAAAAACAGGTAGAAAAGAAACTCACCAACTACTTTACTGATCTAGCAGAATTTGACTACAATCGATTGGGCCTTCTCCTTAGATCTTCCCTACTATAACCTTGTAGGACCTGGACTCCAAGCTTGTCTCTCAAAACCCTAGCTTTCACAAAGTTGTGTTCACACACACACACAGAGAGTTTTCAATATTGCTTTCTAATGCACACCAGAAAACACGATTCTTAATCAGGTCACGATTAAGGCGAGGAAGGGATCCTTAAGGGTTTTCTTGTTTTAGCTACAATAGATTCTAGAATCATAATTTTATCTCATTGCCTGATTGAGAAACTATTAATTATATTTAACACTACTAAATAACCGTAATCGCACTCCATCTAGAACCTATTAATTACAGTTATCTATTATTTTAACATGTTAGCTATCATAAAAAAACAATAATAAGATCTGCATGAAAGTAGAATCTGCTCTAGTACAAGTCAAGTAATTATGGCTTACCACACAGACTCATGAACATGAATATCACATATCGACGGGAAATTACGTACAACAAACTCCAGACCTTGTCACCAATTCACATGCCCACGAACATCACAAGAACTCTAGCTGACTTAATGGTGGCTATATGGAGTTTGCGTGGGTGTCAATCATAATTTGGAAAAAGAAGGATGGGTGGCACTTTTCTTTTGTCATATGTATAAAATCATTCAACTTCTCACATGTCTCACTCAAAGGCAATTCATGATGAAGAGTTGATAGGTCTGCTTATCATCACCCAATAATGGCAAAGATAAGGGCCAGGGGTAGCTTCTGGATGCTTGACCGTCACTGGGATAGGAGAATCCAAGACACTAGGAGATCGTGAGGCATCTAAACATACGAAAGAATCCAAATCCATCAAATCAGGTATCTAGTGCCGATAGGCACCACAAATGAATGCACAGTGCGATTATAAGAACCCTTCCATATGATGCTTAAATCCATCATATAGCCCTCACTGGTCTGCCCTTTAAAAATTATATTTACAATTAAACTTAAAATTAAAAAGGTTACAATGAAAATTAAAAAAAGGGAAAGGTTTAAAAAAAATCAAAGGGCATTGCACAAACCCTAATTAGGGATAGCGCAGCAGGTAGGGGAAAATAGGGTAAAGCGGTGAAGGGTGGACGAAG
Organism: Escallonia herrerae; assembly: GCA_033070095.1. Classification (NCBI taxonomy): domain Eukaryota; kingdom Viridiplantae; phylum Streptophyta; class Magnoliopsida; order Escalloniales; family Escalloniaceae; genus Escallonia; species Escallonia herrerae. The sequence continues at coordinate 29,969 of JAVXUP010003359.1, read as the reverse complement.
GGGGAGAGGGGGAAGTGTGGATGAATGGGAGGAGAAGGGGAAGCGGGGGACAGTAGATGCAGATACGAGGATGGCGGCGCCACCAGAACAATCCACATGTAAGGTGGCCAGCACCGAACTGAACTTACAATGCCAGAAATGGTCTACTCTATCACAGTCGATTTGACAATGAAGACAGCTATAGACCCGTAATCATTAGAAAATGGACCTACAGTCACCGGTTAGAGGAAGACCACTGTTGCCGACCAGATCTAACAATCGCTTGATCAGGACGCACAACCGCAATCCACCTACAAAAGCTCGCCAAAAAAGGAAAAGAAAAGAGAACAATCCTTGAATGGTAAGGAAGATCCAGTGTTATACAATCACAACAGCTTCGAATCTCAATTGTCCCATCTCCACGACTTAGACCAACCTCTAGAAATAGCCAATGGTGTCGTAGGCCGTCAGAATCAGGCAGCGAGGCAATCTTCAGTCACTCTTTTTTTTTGGTAAATAAAAATATATGTCATTCGATGAAACAAAAGTATAACATATACAATGGGCATACCCCAAGAATACAACAATGAAACGCAAGTCTTGCAAACCAAGAGCTAACTAGTAGGCCTAACCTAGGCTAAAATATGCCACATTGGCGTACTAAAGAGATAAAACAAGAGAAGAAATTTCAATAAGATTAGTTCTCTCCTATGGTCTGATGGGTCTATTCTTAAGGACTCGAACATGGTTAAGGCTTCTATTGTTGACCATTTACAGAAGTTGTAGGGGTATAATGGTCTGGGTCACTAACCAGGTCTGAGAGAGTTGAGGAATTGGATGTCCAAATCCAATTTGGATTCCCAACAGTGTGAGATGGCTAGGGAGGTGGCAGATGATGAGAATCGAAGAGTTTTCTTTTCCCTCAAGGATGGTAAGGCACCTGGTCCTGATAGGTATAATGCCCTTTTCTTTAAGAAGGCATGGCATATTTTGGGGGAGGTTATTGTTGAGGCGATTCAAGATTTGTTTGGGAACAATCACCTTTTCAAATAAGTCAACCATAAGTTCCTCGTCTTAATCCCCAAGTATTAATGACTACAGGCCTATTTCTTATTGTAACATGATTACAAGTGCATTGCCAGATTGTTACTAATCGTGTTAATGTGGTGCTTGGAAACCTCATTGACCCTTCCTAGCGGCCTTCGTTGCCTCTAGGAGGAGTGAAAATAATGTCCTCCTATCCCAAGAATTGATGGGTAATTTTCATCGAAAGGATTATATGAGTCCTAGATGTGCCATTAAGGTGGATTTGATGAAGGCCAATGATTCTCTGCATTGGGATTTTCTCTTTGATGTATTGGTTTGCCATTGGTTTTCCTTAGCTTTCCCCTCTTGGTCATTAGATGGATCAAAGCATGTGTATCTTCCATGAGCTTTTCGATCATCATCAATGGGGAATCTAATGGATTCTTTAGGGTAGGCGTGGTATCAGGCAAGGGAATCCGATGTACCCCTATCTCTTTGTTATCTACATGAATGTTCTTGCATGGATGTTACAGAGGCTTGTAGTGGGTAGTCAGTTTCGCTACCACTGGAGGTGACAAAAGGATGGTATCTTTCCACTTACCTTTGTTGACGATCTCATGTTGACTTTGAGTCGATTCAGGTGTTGAATAATGGTCTTAATTCTTTTAATAGTTTTTGGGTCTTATTCCTAATCCTAATAAGAGCCAAGTATTCTTCTCTGGTGTTAACCATAAGACCAAGGCCTTGATCTCTTCTTATCTTGGCTTTCTAGAAGGGGAGCTCCCTCTGAGGTATTTGGGAGTCCTCCCGATCTCCACTTTCCTTAAAAAAGAGGACTGTCAGCCCCTTCTTGACCGCATTATGAAGAAAGTCAAGCATTGGACTTGGAATTATCTATCGTACATCGGTAGGGTACAACTGATTAAATCAGTGTGACTCTCTATCCAGGTGTAGTGGGCCTCAGTATTTATCCTTCCAAAAAAAGTGATCCAAGATATGGAGCAGATCTTTCGAGCTTTCGTTTGGAAGGGTATAGGGCTCTGTATGAAGAGAGCCAAGTGGCTTGGGTTGACATTTTGTCGTCCTTAAGGCCTGGGCATTAAGAGAATTGAGATGTGGAACTTTTTTGCCATTTCTAGGCACATCTGGTCCATCATATCCTTCTAACAGGAGTCCATTTGTCCTAGATGGGTTTAATCCAACATTCTAATTGGAAAGAGCTTTTGGAAAGTCACTTGCCCTAGTGATTGTAGCTAGTATTGGTGCATGATTCTTATGGTTAGAGATATGATCTGCTCCTTTCCCCGATATGTTGTTGGGGATGGTAGTCGAATTTTCTTATGGTTTAATTGTTGGCATCCGATCGGCCCAATCATTCATACTTTGGATAAGAGAGCTATTATTTTTGACTCAGGGCTGAGTAAGAGATCTAGGATTTGTGATGTGATCTTGGAATCCTCATGGGCCTAACCTGTGTCCAATACCCTTGAGCTTATTTAGCTTTCTACCAGTACTCCTAGCTCTTTTCTTCCTGATCTAGGTAGACTTGATAGAATTGTTTAGATTGTTAATGGCTTAGGGGAGTTCTCCATTGCTAGTATGTGGGAAGCCTTACGGTATAAGCGGTCTGTAATTAGTTGGGCTTGCTTGTTTTAGTGTAAATGGCATGTTCCATTACATAACTTCGTCATGTGGCTTTACCATTAAGGGGTTAAGTACTCAACATAGGTTATTTCCTTTCATTCCATTCCTAGCATAAGCTGTGTTTTATGTGGCATTCTTTTTGAGTCTCATGATCATCTTTTTAGTTGTCCTTTCACACATGGATTATGATCTATTATTCAAAAGAAATGTAATTTTAACTGGTCTATGTTAAGTTGGCAGGTTGCAATTGATAGAGCTTCCTCTGAGTGGCAGGGACCAGGATTCCGGGCATCGGTCTACTGGATAACTTTTGCAGCGCTGATGTACTACATCTGGAGAGAGCAAAATTTTTGTTCCTTCTAGAATCTGTGGGTCTTGTGCAAGTTACCCGGTAGAGGTTGTTTTCTTGTAGTGAAATAGCCAAGTCACCAACTAACCGATGGTTCTAGGGTGAATGGGAGCTCCCAAACTCCATCTTAAATTGATCCTACACTGGTAGGAGTTTGGTGTCATTTGGTTCTGGCTGGGGTTCAATTTTCATCTTTTCTCACCCTTTTTTCCTTCTTGTCTCTCCTTCTTGGGTTAGTGAGACATGACACATGGCCATGGGAGTGATTTAGGACCATTGCCTTCGATAGCTTCGTAGAGGGATGAGTGTTTGTTTCCTGAGTGATGAGTTGTTTGGTGCCCATACTCTTATCCATGCTATGTCTTCATCAGCTGGATATGCCCTCTCTACTTCCTCTCAGGGGATCCTTGCAAACGGACCCCAGTCTTTTGTTTGAGGGATTTGACTCTTGTTATTATATTCGTGCTCAATTCTGGTTTTTCTTACATATGGCTCGGGATATGCATGTGGTTGTCGTTATTTATGGATCGATGTTTTAGCTATGTATTGAGCTTTGCTTTGTATCCAGGTTATGCCCTGCGTCCGTTGTATTTGTTAGTTTCCAGGGTATACCCCATGTACTTGTTTTGCTAAGATCCAACACAAGCCTTTTATTATTTGGCCTCTTATCTTTGAGGTGTTATTGTTGAGGGGTCTCCTCCCTATAGTATGCCCCTTGTACTTTGTACTCTGATCCGAGCTGTATTTCTCCTGATATCTGGCCCTGCCTGGCACACGAGAAGGAATTGGTGCTAGCAACCTTGCAACTATCTTTCATGTGGAGACTCTAGTTGATGCCAGGTACGTTCGTTCTCTATGTGCCCCACTATTGACCTTGCTAGATACGGCAAATTGAGAAGTACTGGCATGCTTTGCTGGGTTGAGTGATTGGCTAAAAGGGATGGTTTGGCCCAGGCAGCTTCCTCACCCGATGATAGTGTATGCTTATGTTGACTACTGTGGGTTGTTACTATCATGGTAGTCAATATTGTTTATCGGCATTATTCATCCAGGGTTTCACCTATGTTTCGGCATGTGTTATAGATACTCTGCAGCAGAGTGTTATTGTTTTGGTGCTTTGGCTTCAGTTTGCCAGTGCGGCATGTTTTTGCCTAGTTTATGTGAGGACCTTAGTTTACCCTAGCTCTAAACTTCATTTCATGCTTGTTATTATGCATGTAGCGTGATATCTTTCTTGATAGAAAGATCTTATGCATTATATGAGTGGTTTTCGTGACCTATTTATGTAGAACAAGTTGTATGCTTGTGTTGGCATAGAAGCACCTTAAGTTAGTGGATTAGCTTATTTTTAATCCAAATTAGAGTCTTAAGCATGATTATTATCCCTGAGCATGACTAGTTGAGCCCTAATCGTGATTATGCAAATCTGGATTAGTCAAAGTTTTTTTTCAATAAATAAAAATGAATATCAAGCGATGAAACAATAGTATAACATATGCAAGGGGCATACCCCAGGAAAACAACAATGGAAACGCAAGTCTTGCTAAGCAAGAGCTAAAAAGTATACCTAACTAGGCTGAAACATGTCACATTGGCATAAAAAGAAAAGAGGTAATACATAACCACCAAAGCTAGATCACCAAAGGAAAATACAGAGAAACACCACAGGAAACAACAGGTGAAGCCACATCGAGAGTCTAAAGATCCTGGTAGAGAAAGCATCGCCACTAACAAACAAGAATAAATCATGCTAAAAACTGCAAGAGTCTATCGGTACGTGGACCGATCCCCCAAATATCAATCAGGACCAAATCACGATAGGATCAGGCAAATATGGAGTCGAGAAGCTGCCATTCACCCTCGAACCATCGGTTAGTCGAGGTATTGGCTACTTTTCTACAAGAGAACAAACTCCACCAGATGATCTACACAGGACCTACAGAACAAAAAACCACATCAATATACTTATTCTGGAAGGAACGAGAATTCTGCTCTCTCCAGATGTAGTACACCAACATTGCAAAAAGCTATTCAACAACCAATGCTGGGAATCCAGGGCCCTGCTGCTCAGAGGAAGCTCTATCAACCATACCCTGTTAACTTAACATTGACCAGTTGAAATTGCATTTCTTTTGAATAATGGACCACAATCTATACGTGCAAGGGCAACTAAAAAATAGATGATCATGGGACTCAAAAGGAATGTGACAGAAAACACAACTCATGCTAGGAATAAAATGAAAAGCAAAAAGTCTATCATGCGTACTTAACCTTTCCCTAATGGCCAGCCATAAGACGAAGTTGTGGTGTGGAACATGCCACTTACACGACAGTAGGGAAGCCCATCTAGCTAACGGCCGCTTGTGTCAAAGGACTTCCCACGTACTCATAATGAAGAACTCCCCAAATCCACTTACGGTCCAGACGATTCTATCAAGCATATCCAGGACAGGACAAAAAGAGCTAGGGGTACTCTCGAGCAACTCCATGAGCTCAAGTGTATTGGACAGAGGCCAACACCACGAGGAGCCTAAGATCACATCAGAAGCCCTCGCTTGGCTACCCAGACCGGAGTAAAAAATAATCCTATCATCAATGGTAGGAATGATAGGACCTATCAGATGCCACCAATTAAACCCCAAAGAGATCCTACTGCCATCCCCAACTATATAGCGGGGAAAAGAGCGAATCATATCCTTAACCATGAGAATCTTACACCAAAGACCAACTACAATCACTGGGGCAAGAGAGTTCCAAAAACTCTTTCCTATCCGAATGTTGGACTTAACCCACCACAGTCAGAGGAAATCTAACCTAAATGATATGATGGACCAAATGTGCCTAGAAATGGCAGCAAACCTCCACACCTTAATTTGATTAATACCCAGGCCACCCTATTTCTCAGGGCAACATACATCAGCCCAAGCCACCTTGGATCCCATGGTACAAAGCCACGGACCTTTCGAAGGAAAGCTTGAAAGATCCTCTCCATCTATAGAATCACTTTCTTTGGAAGGATAAAAACTGAAGCCCAATGCACCTGGATAAAGAATAAGACTGATCTAATCAACTAGACCCCTGTCATACGACAGATAATTGCAAGTCTAATGCTTAACTTTCTTCACTATGCAGTCCAGGAGAGGCTGCTAGTCCTCTTTTTGAAAACAAGTGGAGATCAGAGGGACTCCAAGATATTGCACAAGGAGCTCTCCCTCGAGAAATCCTAGAGAAAAAGAGATCAAAGCCTAGGTAATAGGCTCAACACCAGAGAAAAAAATATGGCTCTTATTAGGGTTGGGAACGAGTCTCGAGAACTACTAGAAGACAGTGAGACCATGTTTCAAGACCTGGTGTTTGCTGGAATTCTCGAGGATTTAACACTGGTTGCCTCCCTAGGTGTTAGGCTTTTTAGGATCATGGAAACCAGAGTAGCTGCTCCTAATGCCTCGGTTATTTGTGACTGTGGATTTCCTGGTTGGTCCTTTATTAATAACTACCAATTTTCAGTTAACGGTAGAATTTAGGTCTTGTGGAATACCAAAGTAATTAATGTTACTTGTTTTGGTATGTCTGATCGAGTAATTCACTGTCGAGTAGACTTAATAGAAATGTTGTTTCCTTTTTGTTGTTTCCTTTGTGTATAGTTCGAATGATTCTAGTGAAAGATCTGTGTTATGGCAGGAGCTTGAGTTGTAACGCCCTGAATTTATTTTTGGAACGTTAATGCCAAATATAGAGGGATCAGATAAAATTCTATAATTATCGGAAGTCTCCCAAACGGTAAATCAGAGCATATACTAATAATTCTCAAGATACATCAATATCTGACATAGGGTCCCAAAGCTTTTATACAATCCAAATATTTCTCCAACACGGAGTTTCAAAACAAAACCTAAGTAATACTAATTTGTCTTAGATGTTACACTTAAATGTCAATACTAACTCTGAAATAAGGCAGCTAACCCTTGGTCACACAGCTAGCCCTTCAAATCCTAAATCCCACCTACTAATCACCTGAAAGAGAACGAGGGAATGAGGGAATGAGCCAAATGCCCAGTAAGGTCGCTCAAAGGACCAATCAGTCTGAAACAAAAACATCTGAGAAATAAAATTTCAGAAGCACAAAATTTTTCCAACAGAACGGATAATCAAACTAGATTTTGAATGTCAAAACATATCTGAATACAAAGACAGACATAAAAGTTTCAACGGAACGGATATCAAACCAAATTTCAAATGTCAAATTATTTCTAAAATACAATATTTCAAAGGCACACCAGTTTCGACTGAACAGAAGTCAGACCAAATATCAAATACCAAAATATATCTGAGTACGGAGACAGACACTAGAGAGCCATTCAGAAAGTGGTCACATACGTCATTCTTGACATATGAGGCCGGTTCAGAAAGTAAGATCGCAATCTCTAGCTCAACTTCCCTGAGCCAGCCCACATTTCAATCCACGTGGGTAAGTCAGAAATAAGTCACATACACTGTGACATTGTAACGACCCGGTCCACGGCCCCACCACAGGGCATTGCCTCCCTCAAAAGGGCTAGCCAAGTAGGTACTTATGAGTTCCTTGGTAAGGTCTTATAAGGGTCATCTCATACTATTCCACATCCGATGTGGGATATTACAATATCCCACGATGTGGGATATTGTAATATCCCACATCGGATGTGGAATAGTATGAGATGACCCTTATAAGACCTTACCAAGGAACTCATAAGTACCTACTTGGCTAGCCCTTTTGAGGGAGGCAATGCCCTGTGGTGGGGCCGTGGACCGGGTCGTTACAGATGGTATCAGAGCCGACTCTCGAAAGCTCGGGCTGGGATATCCAGTCGGGTTGCCGATGGTTGGGGGAAACGAAGGCAAGCCCGGGTATATCCCACATCAAGAGGATGGTTGGGGCAACGAAGGGTGAGCTGGGTATATCCCACATTGGCTAGAGAGGAAGATTCTGGGCTATGTACGATCGAGCCTTAGCGAGGACGCTAAGGAATAAGGTGGGGAGATTGTAATATCCCACATCGGTTGTGGGAGAGTTTGCGATTAGCCTTATAAGACCCTGCCTATGAACTCATAAGTACCTACTTGGCTAGCCCTTTTGAGGGAGGCAATGCCCTGTGGTGGGGCCGTGGACCGGGTCGTTACAGACATGGCTCATAGTTACCAAAATAAAATTTTCAAAATAACTGTTATCAAATATCGGACATGTCAAACAATATACAAAGTTTACGAAATACTGATAATCACTAATCATCGAAACGAACAATACCAATATAGCAAATTCTGAGATCAAACAGATTCGACGGAATTTGATTTCCACAAGTCATAGAATTGAGAAAATATTCATAACAATGTTCAAAGCAAAAAGGGAGAAGAAGAATCACTTAACTCAATTCAAAGAAGTTCAAATTTTAAAAAGAACTAAGGACTTACATGAACGATTGGTCCATCGCTAATTTGAATTTCAAAAGTAAACCCTTACCTTAATCAAGCTTTTGAGAAATACAAATCCTTAAGCTTCATCTTAGAACTCACGAGCTTCCCAAGCCTTCGCCTTTCTCTCTGTCTCTCCCTCTCTCTTTCTCTCTCTCTCCCTCTCTCTCGCAAAGGAAAAGGGGAAACAAAAAACCCCAGAAAGGTTGGAAAGGTAATAACACAACTATTTAGCACTTTTAGCGACAGATATATCCAGTCGCTAAAAGTCTGTTGCTTAAAGTTAAAACTTTTAGCGACGGATATTTTAGCAACAGAATATTCTGTTGCAGAGGCTAGTTTTAGCGACGGAACGTATCCGTCGCAAAAAAATTCTACAAAATTTAAAAAAAGTGGCCGAAAGTAGGAAAGTTTTTAAAATCTTTTAGCGACGGATATTCCGTCGCTAAAACCCCGTCGGTCAAAATCCGTTGGTAAAGGTTTTTACCGACAGTATAAACTGTCGGTAAAAACCTTTACCGACGAATTTTTACCGACGGTTGTTTCCGTCACTGAAACTGCCTTTTAGCGACCGATTTGTGCCCGTCGCTAAAAGTACATTTTCACTCATCGATGATATTGTGGCACGATGGGTCTTGTTCTAAGCCCAATCCTCTCGTCTTAGGGTAGGATATCCAGAAACCTTAAATCACGGGAATTTCCCTTTTTTGGTTGACAACCTATGTTGAGTTGACTAAGCCCTATCCAATATTATATTTAAATGGTCAATGCCTCTACTCTATTCCTATTTAGGAATAGCGGCCTTAGCTAGAACAACAGATAAGATAATTATGAACTCAGGGGTTCTAGTATGGAGCTATCGTCGTCCATCGCTAAATAGCCTTTTTCTTGTAGTGTATAAAATCAACAATATCAATTAGGGATAATATCACTTATATCCCTAAATTTAGGGATAAATTACAGTCAAAGACGTAAGTTTCAAAATTTTGCACTTATATCCAAAATGTGAAAATTTTGTATGAGACATGCCCACCGTTAGGGTTTCATGACCCTAACTAACGATTTTTTCTGATGTTACAGTACCGTATTTCAAAAATGGCAATACTACCCTCTCCTTCCCATTTCCTCTGTCCTCTCTCACAATCAACAATCACCATCTTGCCAAATTGAAACCATAACTTGAGACAAATTTCTTTCTTCTTCTGTAGCTCATGACCAACAGTCACCACCGACCACCAACTTCAAGACATCCCCGCATGCCACCGACATCAAGTTAACTACAATCGTTACGGCCATACCCACCGACCAGTTGAATTGAGCAACCTTTCGGTGTCAATTTACATTCAAGTTAATACTTATATATACATATATACTTCACTTCCAGTCCACCATGCAGTTTTTTCAAGTGCTCTTCCTCGGCTTCACCATAGAAATTAGCCAATTTTCCTATTGTTATGGCTGACTTGGATCAATACTCTACTTCTGATGACGCCTCAGTGGACTCTAGAGGTACCCATCATGAATTATTGGGCAATCTTCTTGTAGAACCATAGATTATTCCACCTTTTATGTGGCTATCTCCTTGTGGCACGACAGACTGCTTACTTATTCCCCACAATTCTTCCACCTTTCCCAGAGATGAACTTTAGTCGCTCTGTGTCTCATGTAAAACTAAGATGCTTTTTTTTTTTGTTTTCCTTTCAATTTGTTTTCCTTCCTCACCTTTCCATGTATATGTACATGTGATATTAGTCACTCATTTCCTTTCTACCATATGGGGTCTTTGCAGCAAAGGACAGTAATCGAGATTCTAAGCCTAAATTTTTAGAATTGTGGTGATTTTCCATGTGGAAGTGGGTTTGAGAAGGTTGTAAAAGGTTAATGGTGATGGATTTGAGAAGGGATAGAAAAAGAATAATGTTGGTTATGGGATATGTGCCCCTTCATATTTCCCTCTGATTTATGTCTGCATGGCAATCATGACCTTTTATACTAAATTTTAACACCATTCGTATTTCGTTTGGTCAACGGACATAACTGATATAAACGCAAACCTATGTCATCGGCTGTAATTTACCCCTAAAGTGAGGGATATAAGTGATATTATCCCTATCAATTAATATTAGTTGCAATGCATAATCGACTTGACACAATACGACAGACTCTAAGACGCTTCATCCTTTTACCAGTTACTCTATTTTCATTGACCACCGGTTAACACCATCCGTATTTTGTTTGGCTAACCATTCTGATTAATATTAGAAAAAAAATCTTCATGCTCAAATAACTAACATAAAAGCTCAACTTATGCATTTCCAATCTCAGGTCCCTAATGTGGATACACAACTTCCGGAACTTAATGCAAGGAAGCATCTGGACTGCCTTATTACTTGCCAGAAAATTCACTAGGCTCAGAGATCTCTAATAAATTGGCTTCGCCTCGAAGATCAAAACAATAAGTTCTTTCACACCTCAACGCTAATCTGGCGTAACTTCAACATAATTAACTCTCTAACGGATACATATGGTTGCACTGCTGACAACCATGCTACCGTATCTCGTTGTCTTATTAATCATTTTAAGGGAATATTTTGCCCTCCACACCAACATCAAATTCAGCAATCAATTGCTACCCTCTCTAAGCCCCTCTTTGCTCGGCAATGAGAATGGTTAGCCAGACCTTTCTCTGCAACAGAATTCCAGCAAATTCTTTTTGACATTAATCCCTTAAAGGCTCCAGGCCGCCCAGATGGTATTCAAGGTATAGTGTATCAACAGTGCTAGTCCTTTATGGAATGCCCTATCAAGGCTGCAATTTTATTCTTCCTACACTCGAGGCATTTACTTAAACAAGTTTAAAACTTTTTCATTGTCCTTATTCTCAAATGTAAACCCTAACTCATCCAGAAGAGTACAGACCTATCGTGCTTTGCAATATAATTTACAAAGTAATCTCAACAACCCTGGCTAACACGAATAAAAGTCGTCCTTAACTATCTTATCTCTGATGGTCAGACTGCCTTGGTTCATGAAAGCCCCATTAGCGATAACCTCCTTATTGCTCATGAACTCACCAATAAGATTTGGAGACGTTCAAGCCCTTGGAAGGCCCTTGGAACCATCAAAATGGATATGAGTAAGGCTTTTGACCGAGTTAATTGGTCTTATCTAGATGCCACCCTCAGCAAAATGAACTTTCCCAACCATATTATCAACCGTAAGTTGATATGTTATCCACCGTCTCTTACCAAATCCTTATTAATGGTTCCCCATCTTTTAGCTTTAAGCCTTCTTGTGGCCTGTCGGGGGGAAGGTTCATAGTGTCCCATAAATCACTTATCGTTTACTGATGATACTATGATCTTTATGGAACTTCATGACACCTATTGCCTGAATCTTAAGAGAATTTTGGACACGTATTGTACTGCTTCTGGGCAACAAACCAACTAGCACAAATCTTCTCTGATGGTCAGCCAAATATCCCCAGGCATGTGCACAGTTTTTTGCCACTTCTATGGGTTTTACTGTCTCGACAGGATTTGGAATATACGTTGGTGACACCTTGGATATCATCACCGACATAACAGAATTTTTTGTGACCCTTGTTGATAAAATCCCTTAAAAATGCACTTGATGGAAGGGTGTCTTTCATAACAAAGCTGGCCAGACTTCTATCATCAAATCTACTATCGCGTCTCTACTTATTTACCATATGCAGGTATACCTTTTTTCCCTAAATATGTTTGTAAGAAAATTAAGTATTTCCTTGGTAAGTTCTGGTGGGTAAGCATTGAAAATAGGAACAACTCACTCGATCAACTGGCATGCTATTTGTGTACGGTGGAGGTGCTTGGCTTTAAGGACCGACATCTCTTTAATCGCTTTACTCACAAAATCAAGTTGGCGAATTATGTCCTAGCCTGAATGCCTTCTAGCCAAGGTTCTCCTCAAAAAAATATCCGCAACAACTGACTCATGCCTAGTTTACGGCAATTTTCCATGGGGATGACGCAGTCTACTGGCTGACCAAAAAAGTCTTATCTCTCAGTCTCAGATGGCAAGTGGGTATAAGCTCAAGAATCTCTATATGGAATGATGACTAGATTCCAAATTTACCGGGAACTCTTTCCAATCTCTTGAACCTTAACCCTAACCCCGCATATTCCCCCTTTGGTTAGCGACCTCATCCATCAAAATTCTTGGAACATAACGGCTATCCGAGCCTTATTACCTCCTGACATAGTCACTAGAATCCTTGCAATTCACATCTCGACCTACCCTATTGCATACATAAAAGTTCAGAAAGTAACTCTGTCTGGCAACTACTTAGTAGCATCAACCTATAAGTTGCTATATTGTTATAAGAACGCTAAATTGATTGATTCTGGAATAAACCTCCTCCCCCCCCCCCCCCCCGCCGCCCCTGTTAACCTTATGGTCTCTTCAGCTACCCATAAGATTACCTTTCTCCTTGCGCAACTATTGTGGAATCATCTGCTTACTTGCTCAAATCTACCCTTAAAATCATCAACTCCCCGCGCTTGCCCCTTTGTAACCTTCATCCTAAAACTTTGGACCATCTTTGCTTTCACTGTCTCTGCGTTAGACCTATCATGTTTGGTGGTCCTACGTGTATCAAAACTGATCAAGCCATTCTCCCGTTTAAGGAATGGCTCATTGCATGGGGCTCGGTAAAACCCAATCCTCACGCGAACGTCTATTTACCAACCTCACTATTTCTTCCACTATTTGGTTCATTTGGTTTAACTGAAATCAGAAAATCTTTAACCCTCAGTTTCTTCGCCACTGGAAATTCTTCACCAGATTCATAACCTTTCCCTACTACTATTAACTGTGAAGAAAGCATTCTCCCCGACTTCCAAACTTCCAAAGAAAGATATTATCTTACCCACTATAATCACTGACAACCCTCAACCTGCTCCTACACTTTCAATAACATCATCAAATCTTTATCTGTCAATCTCTTATAACAGTACCTCTCACAGAACCGACATTGGCTTAACTTGTCTCATTAGTTAAGATTTCAAATATGGGTCTGCGGCCTTATCTACCCTGGCCTCTGACCTCTTTACAGCACTTGCAAAAGGAAAATTACTTGTAACAAAGTGGGCCTTCAATAAAAGTTTAATGCATATAACTCTTTTTCCTGATTCATCCTTTCTACTTTCTCGTCGAATACTGAAGACATCATGGACACTGTGGCATCAATTATGTATGACTTGTATTATATTACTTCAATTTTTCATTATTATTATAGCATGATCAAGGCCAAGAAGTCGCAATTATGGGAAGCCAAATCACTAGCATCTTTTACTTGTCAAGCCTGCATTGATGTCCATCAGAACCGAGTCCATGAAAATTTGTTGCACTATGACCAATGCACCTCGATCTAACCCTTCTTTCGTGAAATCATTTTGCTATAACTAGGGGTAAGTACGTATTTTATCTAGACAATCTTCTGTAAATTTGTTTGCAAAATCATGGCATGGCATGATGTTCCAATATCCTAAATGTTTCTATAATAGCACCTTATATATGCAATTCTCGCCTTTTATCCAAAAAAAAAGACAATCAATATTTTGACAAGTCGCGTTTAGATAAATATGGTGAACGTGATCCTCCAAGCCACCAATACCAATCAACAATGATTTGCCAGAACTCCGTATACATGTTTGTAATTTAGAAGTCGCATGCCAAGACAAAAATTGTTTTTGAGTTCTCAAAAATAAAATTTCCAAACGGGGCTTACTTTTCACCCATTTTTGTTTTACAAATCTAATGGTCCAAATGCTCCCCACTGATCATCAGACTGTGGATCTAATATGGCGCCAATTGTTGGGCGCGCAGGTTGATTCTTTCCAAGTGGGAACTTCCAAAACGAATCTGAATTCTTGAAAAATACGTAAAATGCAACAGCTGACGCCAAAAATAGTCCCAAAAGCAATAAATAGATCTGCCACTCTGCATATGAAAAAAATGAAGTATTAACCTTCAGAAATGAGACTCTTTTCAAGATATAGAAGTGACAAAGGTGTTGCATGTGTGTGTGGACCAAGAGCGCGCGAGGACCTTTCCAATCTGCAGGAACATTTAGCTTAGTTATCATAGCGCCCCATTGAGTGGAAGTGGAAAGTACAACCCTGCAAGAATGGACGCAACCATAGACGTTAAATTGGGCAAGCAAGTTCCAAATACACAGGCACGCATGGGGGGAAGTGGGGGTGGAGGAAGGGGAACAAGCAACTGAAGGTGCAGTCTCCAAAATTTAACTATTCGTTTAGTAGGTTACTAATGGCTGCTCCTAATGCCAAAGCAACCTAGCAAAAACAGGTGGCATAACTCCTAAAAGCAAACATTCACTCCTTGGCACATCAATCCGCGAAACGGCTTTCAAGGCTAAGGTTGGTATCCCCCTCATTACTCATGGCATTTACCTCTACCAAAAGCCAGCCTAAGCAATCACATATTCTATGAGCTACATGCATTGTAGTATGCTGCGATCGAAAACTTTGGAAATACAGATAATAGGTGGTAAAGAAACTCCATTTGAAACCATTTGAAGCTTCTACTTTGAAGAACAAGAAAGGGGATGTACCAATCTGGGGTAGAGCTAGGGACAACTGTGTTCAAAGGGTTCTGCAGCGAAGGAAGGAGCCAAGAAAATACTATAATTCCATGCGGAAGCTTACATGTTATTGTCCCCTTCCTCCCTATCAATATTTTTATAAATAAGGTCCTACGCCGCCTACCTTTGTTCTGGAAGTAACCCCTGTGTCTATCCAGGTAAAATGTGGCATAAGAATTTTCTGATTTTTACCACTCCTAGAAACAAAGTCAGTCAGAAGAAGGATGAAGTAATATTCAATTGTTCCAAGGTGTCTAAAAGTAGAAAGGATGGCCAACTTGTAAAAACAACGTCAAACAATGTGCCAACCTACTTCCAAAAGCTAGATGATTGAAGTTTCACGCCAGTGAAGCCCTTTTTCATCGAATCTTTTGCTGAATGTAATGAATGGTATTGTTATCATGTCAACTATGTTAATGGACTCAGTACGAGTGTCCGAGTCGGATACGTGTTCAAGTGTCAAATTCGTCTAATTTTTAAAACCCAAGTCACGTGGACAGGGCAAAATATTCCTATCTATTGCTATCTTTTAGTTATTCCTTCTAACATGGTGTTTTATCTGACGCACATTCTTTTACTTTAAAAAACTTATATCATCTTAAAGCAATGATGAACTAAAATACAAAATAGTGTTCTTAGTGGCATATCCTATAAGAATTGTCGGACACATATCCCATACCAATGTCAAAGTGTCGAGTGTCTGACATGGATACTTCACACATTTTGATGAGTCCATGTCACATAGCATGTCAGTTGAATTGCTCGCCTTAACAGGTTTACAAGCTCGACACCTGTAAACTACACTTTTTGTTCTTTCAACGATCACAGTTTCAGAGGCCTAAAAGCACTCGCATTAATACAACTATGCATCTTAATTTTATTTGCTGAAAAAGCATTATAATTATAGATTAGCGCTTCTTCGACGGGCCTCAAGACCTAAAACCAGATACCTTTCCAATTTGTTTGCCGTAAGTTTCATTGTAGATTAGGCTTATCTCTTTGCCACATTCATGAAATCAAAAACTTGTCCACCAACTATATCCTTTAGCATATTTTTCTTATCAATTATTATTACTACTACCCTACAATAACAGACTAGAGCCTTACAAGTTAATAGCATGATCTCCCCTTCCCCAACTCAAAAGAACATGGCGCAGTTATAATTGTGGCACAAATACTTTATGCTATCAAAGATGTAGATGAAAGAATCTATCCATCTTAAAAACTAACCATCAGGTATGACATTAAACTGTAAGATACATATTTTCTGAAACAGAATGCCCACCCTTCTCTGGAGTCACTAAACGTTGATTAAAAAGAAGTACTTGCAGCGTACCTTTCAGTGGGGCAGAAATCCAGCATTGCAATGCAAGAACCCAAGTGAAGCCTCTTACTCCAGTGAGAGACCTCCATTCTTTTAACTTCAACTACACATACATCCCCATCTTTGCTTCCCCTGTATTATTCATAGCAAACAGACAAGATAAATTCAAATTTAAGCAAAAACAAAAAGACATAAAAAAGAATTAACCTAGTACACCAACATAAAGAGTTAAACACAGCCTGATGTAAAAAAAACAACATTTCTGGTCTATACAAGATCTCCAATGAAACAACATAAGCACTTTTTCAATGGATGGTAATGCGACCTTCTTTAACGATTGCAGAACAGAGGTAATTGTAATGCTATCTTCATAAGATATAAAAGCAAAGTATTATGCTATTTAGAGGCAAGCTGAGCTTTTGGAACATGGACCTCTCCACCTCTTTCCAATTGGTTTGCCACAGGCACAAGTATAATACTACATATAAGTTAATGTAGCATATATATATATATATATATATATATATATATATATATATATATATATATATATATATATATATATATATATATATATAGGGTCGTGATCCATTGCTCGCGCTGGCTAACTTAACCCAAGTTGTCAGCGCGATCTGGCCATCCACGCGGAGATGTGGACGGCCAGATCGCGAGCCTGGACGACCATTTTTTTCGTCATCCGCTACATTATGTAGCGGACGGCTATGTTACATGGACTTGGTACGAGTGTCCAGATTGGATACGTGTCCAAGTGTCCGACTAGAGATGTCAAAGGGCCGGGCTTGGGCCGGCCCAGCCCAAGCCCATCGAGCCTGCTGTGGGGCCGGGCCGGGGCCGGGCCAGTGGGGCTGCCAACCGGGCCGGGCCGGTGGGGCTGCCAACCGAGCCGGGCCGGGCCTGCCGAAGGCAAACCTAGGCCCAGTCCAGGCCCTGGCCCTAGGCCCAATATCTAGGGCCGGGCTTGGGCCGGGCCCTTTTTTTTTTTTCTTCTTGTTATTCAATTTTAAATTTCATCTCTAGGCAATATTCACAATTTAACGAACCTAATCTTTATCCTTTTATTTCATTATAAGTAATATACATATATATGTATGTATGTATATACATATTTATTTGTTAGCCATTATATTTTTTATTATATGTTAAACATTTTCATACTCTTCTTGGTGAGCTTTATTAATAAAATCTTAACAGATAACAATACTGTTTGGGGGGGGGGGGGGGTAAAAGTGGAATTTTGGAAAAGGGGTGGAAGAAAGGGGGGAAAAGCAAAAAATTCAAACAAGTGGTGGGGCCAAAACCGGGCCGACTTCGGGCCGGGCCAAACCGGGCCGTTTCCGGGCCGGGCTTTTTCGCAGAAACTGAAGGCCTGGTCCAGGCCCAGGCCCCAAGCCCGCTTGTGCTGGGCCGCTACTGTTCATGGATGGGGCCGGGCCGGGCCAGCCCACGGGCCGCCCGGCCTGTTTGACAACTCTATGTCCGACTCGTCTAATTTTGAAAATAATGCAAGACACGGGGACACGGAAAAATATTCATATTTGTTATTACTTTTTAGTTATTTCTAAGGCAAAAAAGTGTTTTATGTGATGCATTTGATTTTAATTGACAACTTGTCTCGTCTCAAAGCAATAACTAATTAGACAAAAGACTCTAAGATAGTATCATAATGACATCCTATGAGATGTGTCGGACACATATCTCATACCCATGTCTAAGTGTCGAGTGTCCGACACGAGTACTTCACACAAACCGAAGAGTCCATGTAACATAGGCGGACAGTGTGAAACCGTCCGCTACATAATGTAGCGGACGGCCAAATCACGCTAGCAACTTGCTAGCGCGAGCAACGAATCACGACGCATATATACGTACTAAATGTGCTTGTAATCAACATACGGGCTAGGATCTACCATTTAGGTCATATGACTGGAAAAATTGATGCAAAGTAGAAGTTAAGGTGGGCTAAATATTGCTGCAGCGCTGCCACTCTTCGAATTCAAGATGAAAAGATAAACCTTAGAATCCACCAAGGGCTCTATGAACCACAAGAAATCTGGGGAATAAAGACAGTTTAATTGATAATTGAGTAGAATGCACCAATGGTCACTAAACTATGACCCATTTTTCGTTAAAGTCACTAAACTTCAACTTGTTTCATTTTGGCAATTGTACTCACAAATTTGTTCAATCAGGCCATTTTCATTGAAGTCAATAAACTTCAATTTGCTTCATTTTGGCCATTATACTCACAAGTGTGTTCAATCAGGCCATTCGGTCAGCCAGGTTTAGCCTCTCTCAGTTAAATGGTCACGTGATGTGCACATGAACCATCAAATGAGGGGCAAAACCATCCACCTCTTTTTTTTTTAATTTCCTTTCCTTCTTTTTCATTTCACCACTGGCAGATCTATTTCCCTTCCACTCTCTGCTCTTTATTTCCTCCCTTCATTTCATCTTCTTCCCCGCCCCTCTCTCTCACACACTCACTCGCTCGCTCGCACGCACGCGCACACAGAGATATGCTTACAAATTAAAGAATGGAAGAGGAGCTTGGCAGTGTTGATTGAATGGCAGTAGTGATAGGGTTTCTGCGGCAACGGCGACGAAGAGCAAATTGACAGGAACGTGGTGTATGAAGTTGCGGCGGCTGCTGTCGTCGGAGCAGTGGACAATGACATTGTTTGGGTGGTGGAGATTGAATGGCACGTAGAGATGGGGTTTGAGTAGCAGCCACAGCGAGTAGGAGGAGATCGTTGGCAACGTGTCAAATGATGTCGCGATGTCGGTGATGTCGAGGTGAATGTTGTCGCCAAAGGTGTGGCTACTGTCGTGGAGACTCGAACGTAGATCCAACAAGGACATTCCGCGGTGGTTGTGGGTATGGGAGGTGGAAGATAATGGTAGTTGTGGGTCCGGATTGTGGACTGGGTATGTGATGTTTGGCCGTGGTGCGATGGTGGTGTGCTGGGGCGATATTTATTAGCCATGGTAAAGGTGGTTGTTGGCTGTGGGGATATGTTGGTGGCTGTGGAACAGTGGTCTTGAATATTGGCATGATAGCGGTTGGCTACAAGGTTAATGGTTTGTTAGACAGAGAGAGTAGATAAAGAAAGAACAGGGGGAGAGAGAGAGAGAGAGGATTTTTAGGCAAAAAGACCAATTTACCCCCAACGATGGCTCATGTGCACAGCACATGACCATTTAATGGAAAAAAATTTACCCCGGCTGACGGAATGACCTAATTGAACACATTTGTGAGTACAATGGCCAAAATGAAACAAATTGAAGTTTAGTGATTTTAATGAAAAATGGGTCATAGTTAAGTGACCATTGGTGCATTTTACACTTGATAATAATATTGAGTAATAATGGTTCAAGAACTAGAAAGCTTTATACAATCTAAGATCCAGAGGAACAAAAGTCACTAAATTAGAAGCCCTATTTGACTTGGAAAACAACTCATAACTTGCCAAAAAAACTCGTACTCAATATACTAACTCATTAGGACTCAACTCTGACTAATGATGATATAGAAAAACATGCTTAAAATAAGTCAATACTACCTTATAAAGATTAAAAATGAAAAACTACTGTAATTATAAAAAGTAAAAACTTCATGATCTTGTCAACATCGTACTCATTACTACTGTCACTTGTGTTGGTAACCTCCATAAAGAAGCACAAAGGCTTTTAGGTCGCGTGCTGCCTTTGCAATTCATCATCAGCATAGCCCAACTTAAAGGGCACGTTTCCCCAAATAAATAGTAGGCAATCTAAGGTCTGACTGCATCGTGGTCCAAAGGCTGCGCAGTTCCACTGCCTCGAGCTAAATCTAAACGACCTCCCATTTCTGGCTTTATTGCTGGAGCTTCCTCAGCTAAAGATAAGGGAAAGAAGAAAGTCAGCAATGTGAGCTAGTGTTATGTTTGTATTTTTGCGCGTTGGGGATTGGGGAGTGGAGTGGGGTTGGATGTGGGGGTAGTGCTTTGTATGGTACTCTGGTCCGTTTTCTCGTTTTTATGAAGTAGATGTTTTTGGCTGGTTATCTGTGTTTTGAAGTTTGAACTTTTAATGTATGAACTTAGTCACTAGTGTTTAAGGTATGACTTTTACTTCTGTTATGGATTTTTTTGGTAGGTCCATTACTTTATTTGTTAATTACAGTGAGGTGGTTCTTCACTTCCTAAACCTGTAATGTAAACGTAGATATTTATCAAACACGTTCTCAAAAACGTTCCCCGTTCTGGACACTATATCAATCTATCCCTAGCCTCCGCATTCCATAAAAGCAGCAATTCCCGTTTCACGAACCATTACGCTCCGCAAGCCAGGTAACGTTGCTAGAACCTTCAATATTTCTTAAGCTAAGGACTAAACCTAATAACAAAAGGACTTAAGAGACTATAATAACAACTATAACAAAAGACTGAACCTAATAACAAAAGAACTTATAAAACATAGTAACTTCTAAAAGCTTCAGCCCTCTCTGAAAATCTGGGTTTCCTCTTTTTCTTCTGTTTCCAAGGATTTGCACTATCTCTTAGGGTATGATCCCTATATTGAGCTTATTGCATGGGCCACACCAAACAGCAGCAAAACCTCCAAGTTTTATATGCAAATTTAACTTTCTTTTCCTCAGAGATTTTTCCATACTCAAAATAATCTTCCAAATTAATAGTTTCTAATTCAACGAACCAAATATCATCTTACTCTAGGAACATATCCAAGCACAGGGTGACCGTGGTAAAAATCTCTACTACGAATAACATTCACGTTTCCTTCGGTCCCAAAGTGGTCAATGTGATGATTTACACCATGACGGGGTTCTTCATCTCCACTGTTCGGCAAAAGTTGACATATCAAATCGGAAACCGGTCTCTAATGCCACTCGACGCTGAACAAAGTTATGGTGGACTAGATATTGTTCTAGCTAGAGACCGGTTTCCGATTTGATATGTCAACTTTGGAATTCATCAAGGGCTCCTTGACTCCACAAAGAAATGTGGAACCCACCAGTAAAGAAGAGAAGAATACTCTAAACACCAAATTAACTTATAACAAGATTTAATAATTCTCAAACAGCTAAAAACCCTTCATATAGGAAACACACAGGTTTTAGACTGTTCTAAACCCTAAACAACCCAAAATTTCAAGTATAGAACATACCTGAATTAAAAACCTTGTATGACTTGGAAAACAGGTCATACCTTGTCAAAAACACTCCTAGCCTACATACTTAGGACTCAAGTTTGACATATAATGACAAAAGGCATGCTTAAATAAGTAAATACTACGCAACAAAGACAAAAATGAAAACTACTGCACCTACCAAAAAGTAAAAAACTCCATGCTCTTGTCATCTACTGTTCTTCAGTGCACCTCTTAATCATGCATAAGAGCAGAAGCAGATTCAATTTGTTTCATTGATAGCAATTTAAACTTTGGATCATCATTAGAATCTAAATATAGCTGTTAAAAAATCTCCAAACTTCTTAGAAATAACCACGTGTGTGAGGATCAGTAGGAGCAGTGAGCATAAGAGGTAAGAAACTCCCAATTCATTGTGGATTTGTGGTTAATGAAGGCACATGCAGCGATGCATGCCATTTACGAATTTCAGACAGATATACATACCAGCATTGTATTTTTAAGATCTCATTCAATTGATGGTATACTTAACAAGATATTCTCAATAATGCACTTACAAAGCAAGATACTTCCCATCCAGACTGATGGACATTACGGAAGCAGGTTTTCTGAGTAGTCTCTTGTGTCCAATTCTATTCCATGTACTAATGTCCCAAACGGCAGTGACTGATTTATTACCTGCTTTCGAAAAAGAAGCACTCTTTACATTTGAAAATAAATGCAGTCATTAGCATGGTAATCAACAACGTAGCTTGTAACAGCTAATGAGAATATACCTTTTTGAACTGTGCAAAACAAAAATGGTTTCGTCCCATCCTTAGAAAACCGGCAAAGTTCAATCTTTTCATCCTGCAGTAGAACAGAACATGTTGGAAAGAGCCACAAAGGAAGGAGAGAGCGCACAGGGCATGGTGTGTTTTTTTTTTTTTGGGGGTGGGGGTGGGCGGCTGATACCACTGAGTTGTATAATAAACAAAACATACAGAGTTGCGAGTCAAAGAAGTCAATGGAACACCGTCATTTATCTTCCAAATTCTTGCCAAACCATCAGTAGATGTTGAAGCTAAAAACTCCGAGTCTAGACTGATTATACAACAAAGAAAGATCACAAGATTTCAGCATCTGTGCCTGAAAGTTATCAATATCACTCAATAGAGGACAAAAAGATATAAAAAATATACTCCAGTTACTTGCACTAATTTTTTTAATGATAATACTTGTTATACTCTCTCTTTCATCATACTCCGTAAATCATGTATATATGCGTGTTAACGTCTCCTTTACCTATTTCTAACCCGCACAATAGACAAAAGCATGGATTATGTTCCCTCTGTTAATGAATATATCAGCAAGCAATTATCATTTCAATCATGTGCGAGTAGATATACATACTTATCTCTGATGATAAAGTACAAATAAAGCTATAAAAAATCACACACAAATCAAGTGATAAACAACACTGCCAAAATTGAGTTCCTAAGGGCTATGGGGTTTCACAAAATTTTCTTTCAAAGATGGCCATTTAAGTACCAATACTACTAACAGCTATCAAAGTCACAAACAGAAATACAATATCCGTGTGACTATAAAGGGAGAGAGTAGGTTACAGAATGTTAATTAGAAAGCAAAAGCTAGATAAATTTGGAAAACAGAGACAGATCCAAGGATAGAAGCTCGCACTAGTAGAGCAGTTAACAAACAAAATTTTAATTGCAGACATCAGCATATAAGCTCAAAAAGAGTCTAAAATTTACAATTAAAAACAAATACGATCCCTTGATTAGAAAATTCTCCCCACCTAAAATCCAAATCTTGGAATGACTTATGAGCATTTGGTTCCTCTAAAATGATACGCATGCTTGGCCACTCGAAGATTCTCAGATGCCCGTCCTTTAATCAATTAAGGAAGCAAGTTAGAATGCACAAGTGCAACAATCATATGTAACTAGGCAAACGATACGTAATGATAAAAAAATGCTTACCACCCCACCGGTAGCAAGTCTAGATCCATCAACGCTAAATGCTAGGCATTTTTGTGGGCCTACATTGTGGAGAGGAAATAACTCTTTGGCGACCAGTTTAACATTTGCTTCTCGACCATACAACTCAAACAATCTGCACAAAGCAAGCAGTTCATCATAGAGACCAATGCACCAACCCACTACATAACACCATGAGTATACATGAAAAGACAATAACAATGAAACCTTATATCCATCTTAAAGTAAATAAATGCCACTGAGATCCAAAGATCGCAAGTAGGACATGATTTGCTAGGAAGCCACAGTAAAAGTAATCAAACACCAATATCTGGAGCTACATGCTAATTAAACAGTGCTTATTTTCATTTTATATATTTGATAATAAGTAGAACAGTAATCGACAAAAAAGGCACAAATATGTGGGGCAACCATGTATACAAAGGGTCTACACTAATCAGCTATACAAGATTAAACTCCTCCAAACAAGACAATACTCAAGCAAAAAGGCGCCAATAAGGGGGCGCACCCATGTAAAGAAAGGGTAAACATTAGTCAGCAATACGAGATGCAAAACTCCTCCAAAATTCAGGGAATTACTAACTGAGCTCCCCAATTCTCCATTTGAGCTCCAAAAGTGTTGCCTAATACTGTTTTCAGCGACACTTGTGGAGGACAAATAGTAGATTGTGGAGCTCATTAACAACTCCCTAAATATATCAGGAGGACCTGTACGCTCATGTTCAGACCATAAAAGCGAAATGTTCAGAACCAAGAACTTGAACTTAGCTAAAGGAAGCTCGACCGTATCAAAACCCTACTAGTCCATTCCTTACATAATAGCAAAAGATACTCCAAGGTGTCATATCCCAAAGCTTCAACTTCCTGCATTTCCTCTTATAGAGAAACCAACTTTACAGCAGTTCCACCACAGATTAGGCATAACCCAGGAAACTCCAAACAGCAAAACAGAAGTGCAGATCGTCCTTGCAAATCCCTGTCCGATTTACAATAAATAGCATCCATTCATATATTATTTTTCCACAAATTATCCCCTGTTAACGCCTGGTTTAAAGCTGCCTCTCAAGTGAAAGACTCAGCTTCAATGGTGCCGACGTTTTCCAAATGGCCTTCAAATGAAAGGGATGAGAATCCCTACAACATATCTTGGAATAACAGGACGTCACAGAGAACTTCCCCGGATGATGCCCAGTCCATGCCACTTGTCCCAATTAAATTCATTGCAATTGGCTGAATAAGTTATTCCAAAAAAATCTGCCACCAAATTCAACTCTTGAAATTCCTTCTAAACACAGGATTCCAGGAAACGCCACCATGCCAGATGAGTTCATTCTAATTTGGAGCTCCCAACATAGGAATGGTGCTCCAGTATAACTAGGAGCAAGGGTGAGGTTATAAATGTGGAAGGACAAGAGGTTCTGAAGAATAATGGTTATCTGTATCTGGGACCTTTTGTAAGACAGATTATCTGGACAATACTCCTAGAACAACAATGCAATGGACAAAGATAAGTGCTCCAAAGTTGGTAAGTTAAACGCGACATCTTGTAAGACAGCTGTGAGGCGCTATGCTTACTGGTTCATGTTAGAAGTCCCCTAAAAAGCAACAAGCATATGTGATGAGTGTACCTAAAATAGGTATCTTATGGTGGACTAGTGACGCACAAGAACCTAATAAGACACTGAGGCATCCGCAAGAAGGTAGGGGTGGCACCAATTAAGATGATGAGGAACCATCGCTTGAGAAATTTTTTGACACATTCAGCATAGATGCTTGGATGGCCCAAGAAAAATCATAAATCTGATGATCTAGATAAAAATACAGATACCGTTCCAACAACCAAAACAGACACCGATGCCATAATTCTAGCCGAATAAGGATAATCTGATCTACTTAAGAACGTATCACTATTATATTCACATCTAATCTTTCAGTTATTATGATGAAAGAGGGACCTTAATAAGGATGCATAAGGATGGTAAGCTAGCGCTTAGGTTTGTAGGTTTTGTGATTAAGAAACTGAGGATGGGGCATAGGACTTGAAAGATATATTTTTGGGGCCGTTTAGGATGCTGTGAACAGTTTTTTTGGTTTTAATTCATCAAAACAAAAAAAAGACAAGAAAACAAGAAAGCTAATAAGCCTTAAAGTCTCACTAAGGCCTTCTAGAAGTCTCCCTTGAAGAAAAATCAATGGAGTCTCACCAATATGATAATAATTTGCTTCATAAAATTCTACAGATCAACTATATCTTGATTCTTCTACGAGCAAAAATCTAAAAGATTGCTAGAAGAAGACTAGACCAACTCCTATTAATAAAAGGAATCCTAAATAACCTATAGCTTGACAAAAAAAGAAATTACTAGATTTTTCAAAGTGGACATACATGTCTAGAATACCCTCTTAACGGTCAAAATTACCAAGATACCCTCATGGGTTTGAGCATGTACTTTAGGCCCATAGATATGGTTAATCTTTTATTTCATGAATATGCTCTAGCTTCAAGAGTATGATCCCAACAATTTCCCCTGGCTTCAAACTCGTTTCCGACGAATTTGAGCCTTAATACAACTCCTAGAGCTTTAATACTCTCTTAAGAATACATCACTTGCTATACTTTATACTCTCTTAAGAATACATCACTTAATTGATTCTTGATAGTTTTCAACTCTCAATCTTCACATTTGGCAAAAGGAGCAAATCCTGAAACATTGTAACGGTTTACTGCCAATAGAATATATCTTTCAAACATATTAATGGATTTTAAGAGGCACTCTTGTTGGATCTTTCAAATTAGAGGTGAACTCAATAAGATACGTACTCCCTTCAACATGTTGGCTAACCTCCACAATAGCTTCATTTATAGGCTCAAAGTGCTCCATAGAACAACAAATAGGTAAAGCACATGAAGCTCAATTAGACAAATTTGAAGCCGTTCTGCCTCATTTTCATCCTTTGCATTCTTTGATTCAAAATCCAAGAGAATAGCTTCTTAGGTTAGATCTGTACCATGCTTATCATCTAGTTTTTGGACTGCTTGAATGATTTTTTCCTCAAAAAAGATTGGACATATATAGGGATTATGACCATAACTGCAATATATACGACACAGAGGGAAGAAAATCATTCTGTTTAGCAGCTCTAGTCTTACAGATATTACTCTTGTAAGCATCTTCAGTTAGTATACCAGAACTTTGTTGCTTATCATCCTTACGTTCAGATTTAGCATATTCCATAGGTGAGAAGACCTTGTTGTGCACGTGCTCTTTTGATCTGGTGGGATGAAAAACGCTCATTCAACTAACCTTTCATCTCCTCCCACGTAGTTTAAGGTGGCTAATCAGTTCTATAACAAAAAACCTCAACTTTATACCACCATACACGTGCTGCCCTTTAAGTTTTCCTTTTGCAAAGTGAACCTTCACATCCTTCTCAAGAGAACGATGTTAAAAGAAACTTTTGACTGACAAAATCCAATCAAGAAAACTTACTAACTCACCATAGAATTCGCCGCCCTCGAAATGCAACCTATCCATTATAATAGCTGATGATCGAAACTTTTAAGACCTCCCCTGATTGCAAGCTTCTTCATTCATGTTATGACCTTCGTCTCTTTCGAAGAACTTACTATCAACTTTCATGTTAAGATTAGAAAATTTTTCATGCCCTTGAGGGAACTTTGAACAGCAAAAATTTTCTCTATTACGTAATCCATTACGTTAATTGCATAAAACTTGCAGCGAGGACCATCTCTGATAACAATGTTGATGTAAGATGGACCTTAATAAGGATATATAAGGCTGTCATAAGATCAAGGATGGTGAGCTAGGGCTTAAACTTCTGGGACTTGTGATTAAGAAGCTAGGCTTTAGGCTTAAGGATTGAAAGATATATTCTTCGGGTCGTTTAGGTTGCTAGGGGTCTCACCATTGACAAGATATGCAATTTGCTTTGTAAAACTCTATTCGTCGAATCTCTTTTATTCTACATACGATGCTTGCTCATGTAGACAAAAAAGTAAAGACCTCTCCTAACGGGGAGAATCTAGGAGATTAGTATAAGAAGAATGGACCAACTCCTAATAATAAAAAGAATCCTAAAGAACCTATAACTAGATAACACATAAAAATCACTGATTTAATTAACTAGCCATGAATGTCTTGGATACCCTTTACGATTCACCCAAATATCCCCAATTTGTTTAACCTTCAATTTTAGGCCCATGCAAATGTTTTCTCTTTTTCTTTTGTTTCCACATATATGCTCTAGCCCTATCATATCAAGAGTCATCCAAAGCCGGGTTTCTCTTTCGATGGACATTATTATGATAACAAGAGTTAAATACGCCGTTGACCACTGAAATATATACCAAATATCATTTTGATCAACGCAATTCGATTTGTGTCAAAGTGACAATTGAACTTGTCAATTTGTTCAATCAAGTCATCCTGCTAGCTTATGTCAGGCCGAAGTCTGTTAAGTGGCTTAATTCAAGGGCAAAGCCATCACACACTTTTATCTTTTCTTTTCGTCCCGCATCTTTTTCTTCTTCTTCTTCTTTCTTCTCTCTTATTCGACGTCTCCGAGTACTGGCCACTGTCATAGCCCCCACCGGCCATTGCGCCCCAGATTCCTCCTTCAAGTCCAACACCACCATTAAGTACCAACCACCACCATAGTGCAACCACCAAGCACCAAGCGGAACCATGGCATTGCACCGAACACCACCAACCACCAAGCACAACCATGGCTCCGCCTTCAACCACCAAGCACAACCACAAGCACAACCTCTCTCACCAACTCAACACCACCACTAACCACAACCACGGCTCCACCTTCAACCACCAAGCACAACCACGCACCACCCCTCTCTCTCTCTCTGTGACACACACACTACCACCACCAACCCAGGACCCCCCAACACACCGCCAAGGATCCCACCACGCGAACTCCCATCACCCTTAAATCGCCAATCAGCACCACCAACCTGCCACTCCATTTTAACCGCCCATGACCCCCATCTCTCCTACCACCCATCTCCATTTCACCCACGCCACAC
The DNA here is from genome assembly GCA_033070095.1 of Escallonia herrerae. Lineage (NCBI taxonomy): Eukaryota > Viridiplantae > Streptophyta > Magnoliopsida > Escalloniales > Escalloniaceae > Escallonia > Escallonia herrerae. Next base: position 1,328 of record JAVXUP010003359.1, on the reverse strand, counting down.
CACCGCACAACCACTACATATCGTCTCACAGCCACCGCCTACCCCCATTGCCAGTCTCCTCTTCTTTCTTCTTCCATCACCCTCCGCCCAACCACCACCAAGACCCCTTACCAACCTCCGTCCCCACGTCACGACCACACCTCCTTTCAATCACAATCAAACACTCCTCCTCCCCCACCAACTCATTCGTCGCTCCAACATCGCCACCATTGAATCAAACAACCATTAATGAGATAAAGGTAAAATTAACGAAAAGATGGTGTTGTGGTTGTGAGGGTGACAGTGGAGTTAGGGGGGGTGGTGGGTGTGGGTTAAAAAATAAAATAAACTAATAACTCAGACCAAAAAATTAGAAAAATAAAGTAATCATTTTTTTGTGTTTTAACAATAGATGCAAATACTAACTTAAACCCTATGTGCCTCGCAAATGGGTATTAACGAGCCTCTGGTTAGCTGAAGCTAACCGAAATGACCAAATTGGACAACTTGACTAGTTCAATCATCAATGGTCACTTTGACACAAATCAAAATCAGTGACCAAAATGAAGTTCAGCATATAGTTAAGTAATTAACAGCTTATTTAACTCTTAGTAAAATGTGTAAAATGTGCAAGACAATTCATTAGGAAAGAGATGGTAACACTTCTGACCCCTGACATACACAATCGACATACCGATACAAAGCGAGGGCATGCATGGTTCAAAAACTCGTCCAAAATACTAGAAAACCGATGACTCGGCTCAATTTTGTAAGCCATCAAACCAAAATCTGAGACCCAAGATGATGTTAGAGCAAAATATCATCGAGATTTTGCCAATAAAGCTGAGAAAAAGGCTTTCGAGGAAGAAGACAAGAAGTTGGTCGTGATAACGCGCTGACAAGAATGTCTTACCTTTTTGAATTCCCTACAATCTTCAAAAGAATATTCCCTAAATGGTTTCGGAAGAACACTTAGATGCCTTCATGGCTGAATCCTCGAGGATCCTAATCCAATCTTCTCCGGAGACTTTGCAAGGTAGATTCCTTAACCAAGCAGAAAACCGCCAACGACAAGTAGATCTTCTTCTTCTTCTCTAACGCTCTTAAGGACGACCCTCTGTTTTTTAGGCCGATTCTGTGTGTATTAGATTTTCCTGAGTGTTGGGTTTATTAGTCTTTTATGGTTTTATTTTGCCTTTCCTTTTCCTTTCATGTTCGATACAAATATTGCCATGCACCTTATAACAAAAGATGATAGATCCATTGAGTATGGGATCCACATTCCACAACAAAATGATAACAATTGATTACTTACTGCTTTTTATTTTCTTCTATGGATAATTACCAAA